>JAZHYW010037270.1:0-73734 GCA_037355805.1 Ixodes ricinus
GAAGATTCGCAGCGATGAGGTGGCTCATGTTTTTCGTCTTGCCGCAGCTCCTGAACGTGTCAGCGCGTGTGTCCCCATCCAGCTGGCGGCACGATGACGGCGCAGCTTTGCTCCGGTTTACGGGCCGCGAGCTACCATCTGCCACGCGCTCGTCGACTACAGTGTTTCCTGCTGGGATCAAGATCACAGAGGACCTCGCTCGTGCTATGCCATCCACAGTGCCATCAACGGCAGCGCCTTCAAAGGGACTCCCCGGCTGCAGCGCGCAAGTGGGCATGGAAGATTCGCAGCGATGAGGTGGCTCATGTTTTTCGTCTTGCCGCAGCTCCTGAACGTGTCAGCGCGTGTGTCCCCATCCAGCTGGCGGCACGATGACGGCGCAGCTTTGCTCCGGTTTACGGGCCGCGAGCTACCATCTGCCACGCGCTCGTCGACTACAGTGTTTCCTGCTGGGATCAAGATCACAGAGGACCTCGCTCGTGCTATGCCATCCACAGTGCCATCAACGGCAGCGCCTTCAAGGGACTCCCCGGCTGCAGCGCGCCAGTGGGCATGGAAGATTCGCAGCGATGAGGTGGCTCATGTTTTCCGTCTTGCCGCAGGTTAGTAGTCGTAAACCTTGCCACTGTTTTAGAGTCGAATTATGTTTGCCTAGTAGTGCTTCCATGGCCCGGAGCTTGTATTGAATTTTTTAGAGGTGTATTGAATCTTTTAGAGCTTTGTTGCTTTTGATGTCTGGGGATGTAGAGAAGAACCCAGGCCCTATGGGCAAGCAACAAGAGGATGAATTCCTTGCGCTTGTGCAAACAGTCGCGAAGCTTCAGAGTAGATTTGCTCTGCTGCAACAAGAGGTAAACCTACTAACACAGAAAAATATAGAAAGCGAGAAATGTGCTTCCGCTCTAGAAGAACGCGTTAACAACCTAACAACTGAACTCGACCTACTAAGGCAGAAGGAAATCGGTAGCGTCACACCTGCCGAACCTCAGCTCACTACAGCTCTAAACGAACTTTCGCAGCTGAAAACTCGTTGTGACGACGCGGAGGGCAGATCCCGCCGCAACAACCTTCTATTTTTTGGCGTCACTGACACCGATAAGGAAACGTGGGCCCAGTCCGAGGGATTGGTAACTGGCCTGTGCTCCAAAAACCTAGGGTGAATGTCGACTCAAGTAAAATTGAAAGAGCGCACCGCTTGGGAGCGTTCAATCCACAGAAATGTCGCCCTATAATTGTGAAGTTTTCATCATTTAAGGATAAAGAGGGCATTCTTTCGTCGGCATTTAAGCTCAAAGGGGCACGTGTTGCTATCAGTGAAGATTTCCCGATTTCTGTCCGACTTGCACGCGTCATCTTCTGCATTTTGCCAAGCCTAAAGGCACGACTTACAAGCTGCGTCACGATAAGCTGTTTATAGATAACAAGTGTTGCGTATTTGACGCCGCTCTTGGTTCCGTGAAAGAAAAAAGTGCATAGCAATGCCAGCGTTTCATTTCGTTTTTCGTCGCCCAATCAACCTGCAAAACGCCATGATGTCTGTAACAAACCTTCTTATCATTTTTGTATTTACTAACATTAGAAGCTTGATGCCAAAAGAGACGATCTGATTTCTTTGGTTGAGACATGCAACGCAAATTTCCTTGCTCTTACCGAGACGTGGTTAAGCCTTGAAATAATATAGCCGATAATGAACTTTTTTTGTATCCAAACTTTCGTGTGTATAGGTGTGATAGATCTGCTAGGAGGGGGGGTGCTTTTAGCTATAAAAAATCAAATTCCCGTCTCGGGTTATACCGATCGTTACCGACTTGGAAGTTGTTTGCGTGTACGTCGCTACGACGTCCCCCGTAATAGTGGCTGTGTGCTCTAGACCGCCAGATAATGATACAGAATTGGTTACCAAGCTATATAAGTGTCTTTCTGAAATCACAACTAAATTCCTTAACGCCTATGTTACTCTTTTTGGCGATTTCAATTACCCGAACATTGACTGGTCTGTCCTTTCTTCTAGTTGCGCATTTTCTCTAGAATTTGTAGACGTTTGTTTAGATTTCAACTTTTCAAATGTTATCACTCAGCCTACTGGGATTACTAATCACTGCAGCAATATACTCGACTTATGCTTAAGCCAAGACCCCTCACTCTTCAGTGACATCACGTACTTACCGGGCATTAGTGACCATCTCGTCATCGATTTAACTCTCTCTCTCTCTGCTCCTCGTAGATCACATTACTGCAAATTCATTCATAATTACGCGAGAGCTGATTACGAATCTCTCAACTCGAACCTCGAAATTTTTATCATACCTTCTCAGTTAACTTCTGGTAGAGAACGGTTAATGAAAACTGGACTCTCTTCAAAGATAAAGTGATCTACCTAATCGAACGTTTTATTCCATTGACCCATATAATATCTGATAACACTAACCCTTGGTACAATAAAACAATTCATTGTCAATCCAATGGAAAAAAAAAGACTCTATGCGCGGACCTAAGGCTGTCAACACCACGGCTTCTTGGGACGCCTATCACGAATCGCTAGGGCTTATAAATCCGCCATAAATCAAGCCAAAACTAAATTTTATAGTATCGACCTCCTCAACACACTGACCACTAAACCAAACAAGTTTTGGAAAATAATCAATCCGGCACTATCACTTCCTTTGCAATTTGGAGACGACGACGGACTTCCGCTTTCAGATAAACACGGCGCTCTTGCTATTAACAATTTCTTCTGCTCCATCTTTACTAACGAGGACTTGCTAAATATTCCCGACTCGTGGCATATCCATTCACCCTCTTATGAATCCTATCTTAATTGACCGCGCTGGAGTACTTAAGGCTATAGATCAATCTGAAGGTGTCCTTTAGCTCCGGAGGTGACCAAATTAACTCTAAGGTATTAATAAACACTAAACACATTTCTTCCACTTTCCTTTGCGACATATTCTCTCTATCTCTTAAACTCTACATGAAGTTACTATCCGAATGGAAGATTGCTAACGTCATACCCGTTCATAAAACAGGCGATCGCCAACAAATCAGCAACTATCGTCCCTTCTCGCTCACCAGCGTTTCATGCAAACTCTTGGAGCATATACTCTATTCTAACAGAATAAACTTTCTTGACTCTCATAACCTCCTTTTCAAGCACCAGCACGGATTTCGCAAGTCATACTCTTGCGAAACTCAGTTAACAGCATTTCTAACTGACGTTTACTCAAATTTCGATTCCAATGTTCAAACTGACGCGATCTTCATTGACTTCTCCAAAGCATTCGACAAGGTCCCCCATCAACGTCTTTTAATAAAACTAAGAGATATTAATCTTCATCCCTCTGTAGTCAATTGGATTTCTGAATTCCTCACTAATCGCACTCAGTACACTTCTGTTAACAATAGTAAAATCTACCACAAGCACAGTAACGTCTGGCGTCCCTCAAGGAACCGTTCTTTGCCCCTTCTCTTTTTAATCTACATTAATGACCTCCACCATGGCATCACTTCTGAAGTACGTTTGTTCGCCGATGGCTGTGTCATCTATAGACCGATTCATTCACGTCACGATCAACTAATCTTGCAGAACGATCTCCAACTTATAATTCAGTGGTGTCATAAATGGCAAATGGCTTTAAACTATAATACATGTAAATCGCTGTCCTTTTCCCGCAGTCCACGTGTTCTATCCTCCTCTTACCACCTCTCTAGCGTCCCAGTAACTGCTTGTTCATCGTATAAATATCTAGGAATTCATGTGACATCTGACCTGTCATGGATCACTCACATAACATCTGTCATTGGCGATGCTAATCGCACTCTCGGATTTCTTCGCCGTAACCTCAGACAAGCTACATCCCCAGTAAAACAACTAGCTTATACTACCTTGGTCAGAACTAAACTAGAATTCGCTTCTTCCATATGGTCACCGTGGCAGTCATACCTAACTAACAACCTGGAATCCGTTCAAAGGAGAGCCCTCCGTTTTATTTATTCCGACTATTCCCCTTACGCAAGCATATCAGGATTTCGCCAATCACCTAAACTTGACACTCTTTCTCACCGACGCAGGGTGTCTCGTCTTTCTCTTCTTCATCGGATCTTTTATTACAACAGTCATCTCAGACAGAGTTTGCTATCGCCTGCATACCGCATTTTCCCTCGTCTCGACCATTCTTGTAAACTCCGTCCAATTTCATCGTCAACCGTCACTCACCAAATGTCTACTTTACCATTGGCCATTGACGACTGAAACTCACTGCCTGACGTAATTGTTTCCTTATCTGACACTAAGAAATTTTCTGCAGCCATTAGCTTATTCTTTGTCTAACCTATAACTAGATTGCCGCGTGTTTTCGTTGATAAATAGTTGTGTTATTTGTTTGTTTTTGAAGTGTTCACTCCCTTGTATAATGCCCCCTGGGCCCTCAAGGAATAATAAATTGATGATGAGATTTCTTCCGTTCCCTCTCTCTCGTCTCTAGTGTTTTGTGTGGGATTTGATGCCTATATAAGCCCTTTCGTTGTCAAATAAATTTCACCTGTGTTTGAGACTTTATGTTCGTCCGTCCCTTCTCGTCCCAGCCTCGGGTTCTTTAGTGAAATGTCTAATAGATTACTTGATTACTTAAAGAAAAACAGTAATTATTCTGTTACTCAAAAAAGTAACTGCCACTTTTACGATTACTTCAGATTTCCAAAAGGACAAAATTTTCTGCCGGTTTGAAAACAAGTTTTTCGAACTGTTCATTATTGGAATAGGTTCACTGAATTCATACCCAGACATTTGTGCCATCGTATGCTGGCGCCCTCTCTTAACGGGTTACGGTAGCGCTCCCACTGAAGCCCATGTATTCAATATACAAAAATGGCCATAACACAGAAATGTTACGTTTTAAACAATTTGCCATGCTTTCACTCCAATCTATCATATACCGATATTCTTGTGCAAACACTTCAAGATGATGATGTGTAAACTGAAGGTTTCTCAGTCGCATGTACTTTTTATGCGTCGCCACTACGGGTACTACCCGAGTTAATCCATGAAGTGTAAAGTTCATTCCTGAGTATAAAAAATCGTTATGAATATTCAAAATAAATAGAATCCCTCCCAAATTTTATGGCGAATTCTCTCGTGTGCAATATGTGTATTACATCTGTATATAAATTAATTTCGGAGACACTTTACGCATATTTTTTAGAAAGAGCCAAATTCAAACGAGTAAATTTAAATATATAACAAAATACAAGATTTGTCATACGACTGCACTCAACCAAAAAACAAATTGATAATGTGCTGGATAAAGCTTTTTTTTTCTCTCACAAAATTATTTTCTTGGGTTTCTGAGAACAATTTGTCAAATCAGGTGGATTCGTTCTCATTTAGACGATTACGATCATTTGCAGTATTCTGCTACTGACATCAATAAACTATCAAACAAAAAAGCTGTTTTATATAACAAATATTTTAATTATAAAATTAGTTTTCAATATATTATTCCCAATTAATAGTGCTATGTGATATTAAGAACGTGATTTCTATTGAAAGGAATTATACCGCATTTAGTACCTTTAAGTCACTGCGGTGACTAAAGATTTATGAGACGATGATTATTTTCGAGAACCTAACTTTCGCATGTCAAAAGAAATATTTAGACACCTATTAAATGTTTACAATCAATTAATTATCCCAATCCCTTTCACACATATAGCAAAAAAAAAAAGAAAAAAAAAATCGGGAGAAGAGCGTATTGACATACTCGACTTGATATCCCATTCCTCGAAGACGGCAGAGGCCCAAGATTTAATAATAGCACCGACTTTTAGTCGGCGACCTTAAATTGTATATTTCGTCGCCAGTTGAGAAATCAGTCGACCTCAAAACGTTCCCGGACAAGGTCCAGGTGCCCAAAGTTGAAGTGATGAACGAACGCCTGAAAACAGTCAAACATTCATGTCCACTTTGAGACAAGCTTCCCAGAGTTGGCTCACTCTAAAGGAATTGCCAGAGGAGCAGCCTGTAGCCAAAAACCATAAATTGTGTAATCTCGTCACAAGTTAAGAGCTCGACGGATCTCGAAAAATTCCATGGCTGGCCGCAGGTGCCCAAAATCCAAAAGATGAACGACTGCGTAGAAACAACTGAACCGTCCCCACTTTGAGACAGTGCTACTCGGTATGCGTAGATTTGTGATGATTTGGCATGATGGACGCGGATGATTAAAATATCTTCAGCAGTTTGCACCTCCAGCCTTGTGCGTATTGCACGAATGTTTACTTAGCGCACCGCCGCGTTTCCCATCTGCTGCGATTACTTCTGAAGTATACCGATTTCGTGGATTTCGATGACGCTCAGAGAGTTTCTAATGTGAACATTGAGTTTATTTGTTACTAATTAAGAACATTAACAAATTACTTAATAATTTAACTTATCGCAACGATTAGCCACCTATATCATTTTTCCCCAGGTCGTATACCTTATGTGAGTATACTGTATTAGTGTAGCCTCAACGAACTTATAAGAACGATGTGAAAGAGCCTAGAATAAAAGAGGCCGCGTCTCCACGTGGTGGATGATGTTGATTGGGGCGAAGCACTGGTGGTGCTGATGATACTGATTTTATTGTTCATAGGAAGTGCTGATGGTGCTGATTTGTTTTTATTGCTCATAGGTAGTGCTGAGTTCCGGGTTGCGTTTCGACCTCATTGTTACTGCTTTATGGTCGGTGAAATGCAGAGCCTGTGGTTCTTCTAGCGGATCAGCTTAATCCGCTAGAAGCCGTGGGAACGCATCTCCACCGCTTAAGTCAACGGTCCCTGTCAGAATGAGAATGTGTGGTATAGATCGTGGTTATATGAGCTGTTGAGCATCGACCGCAGCGCCTTCTCATCTATAAACGTTGAGGCAATGCATGCAAAGTTTAACGCGATGAAATACGCATTTGACCGCAGCGCCCTCACCTGTATAGACGTTGAGCAGTGACATGCAACGTTGGAGTGTAGCGTAGTGGTTAGAGACGTCTGCCTCGTAAACACGCGGTCCTGAGTTCAAAACCCCATGCATGCGTACCTTTTTTTTTTTTTTGAAGGTTGGCTGCTCCCGGAGGCAGTGCAATCGATGTGAGCACGGACGCCAGACGGATGGATGGACAAGGCTAGATTTTAAAGAGCTTCGCCCCCTAAAACCCTGTCTGCATGATATAAATGCAGTAAATTTAATATCGTAGAACATTCGCACCTGGTATAAATGCCGCATAAGCGATAGTTTTTCTACTTCGGTTTAGCTTATGTCCAGAACACGGTGTCACGAATGACAAGAGTAAAAGCGGCGAAAATCATGTTTCAAACTGAACGTTTACTGGGCGAACTTGTGCTAAACAAAATAAAGAACGAGAGCCGAGGCAGCAGAAAAGCAGACGACGATTCGGAGGTGTAAGAGCAAATGAGAGCGAGACTGACTCGACAAGGTCCCGCGTAGCTCCTTATCTAGTTTGCGTGATTATCGCGAAAATTCTGCGAAGAAGCTTTGAGCGTTGCGCCCTCAGGGCGAGAAGGAACAGGCACTTTTGAGTACAAGAAACTAGGACTAAATGATAAAAGTTAGGCCCAGATTAGGAGTAAACGCCAGTCTTCTAGAATTCTGTGACCGAGCGTTGCTTGTCCTGCTCGGCCCTGCGCGCGGCATTATCCCCCACCCCCTGCTTTAAAAGCGCATCGTGCCGATGCAACGCAAAAGGAAAACAAAAATGGCTAAAATATTTACGGTGGGACGACATAATCAGGCAGTGTCACAATGCTAACGCATGTAGAACGGTTTGACTCAAACTACTTGGACGACTTTGGGTCATGGCTAGCGGCGTCCTGATGGCAGGGTTCCGTCGGGTAGCACCTCGTAGTTCAAGTTCCCAAGGCGGTGAAATGACCTTGTAGGGTCCAAAGTAGCGTTTTAACAGTTTCTCGCTGAGGCAGCGGCGGCGAAAGGGCGTTTACACCCACACCCTGTCTCCGGGCAGGAACTCTACGTGCGTGTGTGTAGGCGTTGTAAAAGAGGGGGGGGGCGAGGATACGTCGCGGCGACGACGGTTGTGCCAGCGTCGACACGTTGTTGGTCCTTTATCCGAAGGCGGTCTAGCTGGCGTACCTCTTCTGCCCGTTGGCAGACCAGCTGGGCGTCGTCGGCGCCGTCATTCGTTGGGTCGTGGGGCAGCATGGCGTCGAGCATCGTCGTCACCTTTCTGCAGTGCACCAGCTGAAAGGTATAATCCCGGAGGTTTCTTGAACCGCTGTGTTGTACGCAAACGTGACTTAGGGCAACACCTCATCCCACGTCTTGTCTTCCACGTACACTAAGTCGGCGGCAAAAGTTTGCGGGGCGCGGGAATGTCAGCCGAAATGACAGGTTGCGCCTTCTGACGGCGCGCGGCCGCTCTCAAGATTCACGCATCGAGAATGGCTTCCTTTCGTGCTCGAAGTAATGTCTTTTACTCGCTTCCGTCCGACGTGCACGAGATAACCGGGACCGGCGCAAGGTGCCGCTATGACAGCCATCATGCCGCGTGTCTGCCTCAGCCACCGTGATGGGTGACGAGCTCGCGCATGCCACGGATAACATTTCGCGGCACCTTGTGCCAGTCCCTGTTATCTCGTGGGTGTCGAACGGAAGCGAGCGAAAAAAGCATGACCGCAAACGAGAAAGGAAGCGCATGCGCAAAGCGTGAGTCTTGAGAACGGCAACGCGCCCTGAGAAGGCGCAGCCAGTCTTTTCGTCTGGTGCTCCCGTGCCCAGCAAACTTTTGCTGCCGACTGTAGTACATTAAGATCATGTCGGCGATGGTCTTGTTTAATCGCTCCGTCAGCCCGTTGGTCTGAGGGTGGTATGCTATGGTTCAGCGGTTGTTGGTGTGGCTTAGGAGGAGAATGTTTTGTGTCAGTTGCGCCCTGAACAACGAGCCTTAGTCCGCAATCAAAACGTGGGGAGCGCCGTCTCGGAGGACGATAGACTCAACGAACAACTTGGCTACTTCCATGGCAGTTCCCGACGGGAGTGCTTTTGTCTCCGCGTACCAGGTGAGACAATCAGTTGCCACGGTTATTCAACCGTTTCGCTGCGTCGACGTCGGGAAAGGTCCAAGTAGATCCATTTCAACCTGCTGGAACGGTGCAGTCGGGGCAGCGATCGGCTGCAGGAAGCCTACCGGCTTCGTCCGTGGTTTCGTCTGTCGCTGGCAGTCGTGGCACGATCGTGTTTAGAGGTGGACAGTGTTCGGGAGACTGGGCCAGTAGTAATTCTCTCGGATCCTTGCGAGAGTCCTGCTGTAGCCAAGGTGACCAGATATCGGGTCGTCGTGGCAGGCTTAGGAAGGTCTCTTCACGAAGGCTTGTAGGGATTACTAGAAGCGACGTTGAGTTGCTGTCCTTGAAGTTCTCTTTGCAGAGAATACCGTGCGGTACGGCGAATGTTGGTAGGGCACGTGAAACGTTTCGGCGAATCGTTCCCCTCCTCCCTCCCAGTGATCGATCAGTGCGCGAAGTTCAGGATCGTCCCGTTGGAGCGCTGCCATACTGCTAACGCTCACTGCGCCAAGAAAGTGATCGTCGTCGATCGTCGCCTGTGGCACAGCCGGTAGCTGACTCGACGGGGGCTCTGGACAGGCAGTCGGCGTCGCTGTGTTTTCGGCCTGACTTCTAGACCACGGCCACGTCGTACTCTTGCAGTCGTAGGCTCCATCGAGCGAGGCGTCCCGATAGGTCCTTCAGGCTCGCTAACCGGCATAGCGAGCGGTGGTCGGTGACCACTCGAAAAGGGTTTCCGTATAAGTATGAGCGAAATTTCGTGATGGCCCAGACGACGACAAGGCATTCCCTCTCGGTCGTCCAGTAATTTCGTTCCGCGTTCGACAACCTCCGACTAACGTAGGCGATTACGCGCTCTGTCACCCTTTTATCGCTGGTCTAGTACCGCGCCGAGTCCTGTATTGCTGGCGTCCTTGTGAACTTATATTTCTGCTGACTGGACGAAGTGGACAAGAATGGGTGGCGACTGGAGTCGTCGCTTCAGCTCACCGAAGGCCTGTCGTTCTTCTTCACCCGATTCGAAGTTCACGGCGTATTTCGTGAGGTGCGTGACCGGCGCAGGAATCTACGGACGGCCTACTTGCCGGTGGACGGTGGAAATGCCGCTACAGCGTGAGTCTCTTCAGGGTCAGGACGAACACCTTCGGTGCACACAACGTGGCCTAGGAACTTCAGTTTGCCGTAGCCGAACCGCCACTTCGTCGGCTTGAGGGTGAGCCCGGCGGTCCTAATTGCTTTAAGGACGACCCGAAGGCGCCGTAAGTGCCCGTCGAAGTTGGCCGAGAATACCACGACGTCGTCGAGGTAAACGAGACAGCTCTGCCATTTAAAGCCTTCCAGCACGTTGTCCATGACACGCTGGAAAGTTGCCGGCACCGTGCACTGTCCGAAGGGCATCACCTTGAACTCGTAAAGCCTTTCGGGCGTGACGAAGGCAGTCTTTTCTCGGTCCCGTTCATGGACTTCGACTTGCCAGTTGCCACTCTTCAGGTCCATCGACGAGAAATATCGGGAGTGGCGCAGCTGGTCCAGTGTGTCGTCGATGCGGGGAGCGGATACACGTCCTTCGTCACCGCGTTGAGCCGCCGGTAATCTACGCAGAATCGAAGCGTTCCGTCCTTCTTTTTCACAAGTACCACTGGAGAGGCCCACGGGCTGCTTGAAGGCTGGATGATGTCGTCGTTGAGCATTTTGGGACTTGTTTATGTATGGCCTTTCTTTTTCTTTGCGGAGACCCTGTACGGCGGCCGTTGCGCAGGGAGCGCATCTTCGTTGATAACGATGCGCATCTGTGTTCTGGCGCACTTTCGACGTCATCGCAAAGCAGTCGCTGAATCCGGCGAGGAGGACTTTCAGCTTTCGTCGTTCCGTGGCACTTAGCTTGGGGTTAACGTCGAGCGGCGGCGGCGGCGTACTGTACGGCTGAGATGGCGAGGGCTCATCGGAGATCGTGCCGATTTCGGCGTCGTCTCGGAGCTCCTTTACGTGACCATTCTGTGAGGTGCTGCGCCTCCTGTCGAAAGTTCGTCACAAGGACCACAGTACGTCCATCCTGCAGCTGCGTTACGCCCCTTGCGACGCCAGTTCCTCTTCCGAGAAGCAGTTGGACGTTGCCTTCCAGAAGAACTTCCCCGCAGGCGATTGCATTGGTCACGACGGGCACAGGAACACTCAACTATGGCGGCAGGTTCACGTGGTCCGCAATGACTGGGACAGTGGCTGGCGTCGTTTTGCATGCTTCCGGAGGTAGGACGGGCTTTCGCAGCGTCAACCTCTTCGCTACAAGGTCGATCACGGCACCGTACTCACACAGAAAGTCTATGCCAAGGATTATGTCACAAGAACAGTCCTTGAAAATGACGAATTCCACTGGACAGGTTTTCCTTTGATGTCCGCGCGTGGAGCACACCTTCCCACCGGTGTGATTAGATGTTCGTCGGCGGTTCGTTTTTCCGGGAGGTCCAACGGCGTCATCACTTTCCGAAGGCGGCGAGAGAGCTTCCCACTCAAAATCGAATAGTCTGCTCCGGTGTCGATGAGTGACTTCACATCGTGGCCGTCGATGGTAACGTCGCGGTTATTCGACACCGTCGCAGAAGTGTCGTTCCGATGCGTCTCGTCGCTAGTGTGGGAGCTCTCCCGACGTTCTTGGAGGCTGTTTACGTCGTTATGTCTGCGGCAACGCCACCTCCAGGGGTTGCCGCGCTCAGTTTTCCCGGCGCGGCACGGGAGACAGGCTCTCACGGCGGGATCTGCGTAAGGGCGATGCTGCGTGGTGGAGTGACGGCGATCGGAAACCGCGGCGGGGAGACGGTCCCGGGGATGGCGACCGGCGGAGGTATTCGTCGATGTCCCGAGCGCGCTCACCGTAGCGTGGGCGCGGGTCGTCGGGGTGGAAGCCGCGTAGCCCTAGCTGCCGGTACGGGCAACGGTGGTAGACGTGGTTAGCTTCCCCGCAATGGTAGCACAGCGACAGCGGGCGTCGGTCAGCCGTACGCTGAAACGTCCGTCTTCATTGGCGCCGGGAGTTCGGCCAATTTCGGCCCGGACGTACGGAGCTTGTTCCTCGGTGCGCCGAGTGTGATGCGACGTAGGGGCTTTCGGTCGAGGGTGCGCCGGGTGCTCCTACGTACTGCTGGCGGCGGTCGTCGGGACATGGCGATGTAGCTCATGCTCGGTTCTTCGGGCGCCGCGATGCTGAACCTCCTCTCGGACTGCTTCAGTGACGGAGAGCGAAGCGGGCGTTCGGAAGCCGGCAGAAATTTCTTCAGCTTGTGGGGTTCTTCATGGAGGTCGCACTACCAATATTTGCCGCCCGATCGGTATGCGTTTCGGTCGTCACCCAGGGAGTGACATAACAACGAGAAGACAGGAAATCGGTTTGCTGTACCACCCGGTTGCCCGTCGTTCACTGCCGGCAGTCCAGGCACGCCGACCCTTGTTGTCGCCCGTCGTTCAGAGCTCGCAGTCGGAGTCCGTGTCCAGGCCTGCGGATCGTCCTTCCCACGCCAGGGCTGCGTAGGCTAGCTGTACAGGTCTATCACAGCCTGAGTCTCGTTGCGGAACCAACCCGGGATCGCCATAACCCAGGTCGATATGGCCAGGGCTCGCCGTTTCCGCCGGTCCGTCTCCAAATCTCGCCGGTGGACTGCTCCGGGGTTCGCCATGGGCCAGACCAGGCGGCCCGGCTCCATTGTTCCTGCCCAGCTCCAGCCTCGCTCATCACGCACCGTCTCGCGCCAGCTCGTGTCTTCTACGCCGACCGCCCGTCACGTGCCCTTTGCCTCGTCTTTCACCCTCGTCTCCCAAAACCTCCTCGCGGATGACGTTGCGGATCATCTCTCGGATGCCCGCGAAACCAGAACCGACGTCGGGGCTGGCGAGCGCAGGAACAGCGACGTTCGGCAGTCGCTGGTAGTGGTCGGCACAGGCTTCGAGGGCCCGCTTGATATTTGTTGCCTCCTTTACGAAACCATCCATGGTGGTAGCCGTGGTATCGTACAACGCCACCAAAGATCGTCTCTTTGAGTCCACGCATAACGATCCCCAGTTTCTTTTCTTCTGAGGCCTGGGGATCCGCGCGGTTGAATAGCCGAAGAACGTCTCCGACAAAGCTCGTCACGTTTTCGTTTGGTGCCTGATCTCTTAACTGCTGTTGCTGTTCGGCGCGCTCCCGTCGTTGCTGGTTTGCGAAGCTTCGTCGCAGCTCTGCCTTGAGGAGCTCCTAGTTAGTAATGGACGCATCATTGATTTTCGAAACAGCGTCGCGCGGTTCCCTTGAGGGAAAAATAGACGTTCTGAAGACGCCGTTCGGGAGTCCATTGGTTGTGCAGCGTCACCCATTCGTATTGCTGCAACCAGTTTTAGACGTCTTCGTAGATCTCACCGCAGGAGGTCGTCTGGAGTTCGAGGGGCAACGAGCAGGTAAACGACGGGGGAGACAGCGGCGGAAGTCTGCGATGATTGGCTGCTCATCGTCGGCTTTGCCGACTGGTTGGTCTTCTTCGGCAGTGGACCGAATTCCGAGGGCAAACCTTGAACATGGCGGATTCCTCGGGTCTCGGTCGTTTCCACGGACGATCTTCCTGAGTCGGGGACTGGGCTTGCGCTGCGAGGCCCTCGGTGGGGTACGCTTCATGGGATGCGGTACCCCGCGCTTCCACCAGAAATGTCACAAAATGAAGATGACGCGAGGAATGAATAGCGAACTAAAAATAAAGGTTTAATCGGCGAACTTGTGCCAAACAAAATAAAGAACGAGTGTGGAGACAGCAGAAAAACGGGCGGCGATTTGGCGTCGTAACAGCAAGCAAGAACGAGACTGACTCGATCAAGGTCGCTGTGCCGCTCCTTATCTATTTTCCCTCGGCATCGCGAAAATTTGGCCGAGAAAGGTCGAGCATTGAGCGTTTGGGGTTAGAATGAACAGGCACTTGAGAGGACAAGAATCTAGTGCGAGGTAATAAAACTTACTCCCCGAGTAAGAATAAAACGCGAATCTTCTAGAATATCGTGGCCGGGCGCTGCTTGCTCGGTCCTGCGCGCGGCAACATTACACTCTTCAGGTGAGGACACTGGAGCCAGGAACAATGAGACGCGATCGACTACATAAAGACCTCTCGCAAGGGCATGCACGTGCCCAACACCCAGCGGCGAACTAGCGTCGCTTGGTCGCGAAACGACGCGACTGTAAAAGAACATAAATAAAAAAAGTGAAAGCCGTTTACAACTCCCTGTAATCGCCGAATTAGAGCGCAGCTCTTGAGGAGGAGGAGGGAAGGGTACTGGGGGGTCATGTGCCCTCGGGAACACGTGACGATGACGTCATCAGTGACGTCACTGATGACGTCATCAGTGATGATGACGATGACGATGCGGATGCCAATGACGTCATCAGTGACGTCACGCGTCCCATAACGCACCGCGCGGTTACGCCGACCTCGGAGGGGGTCACGTGACCTCGGGGAGGGGGTGACGTGACCCGCCCCCTCCCCGAGGTCCTCCTGAAAGAACCCGAGGTCGCCCCGAAGGAACCCGAGCATCTCCCGAGGTTCTCCCGAAGGAACCCGAGGTCCTCCCGAGGTCCTTCCGAACGAAGCCAAGGTCCTCCCGAGGTCGTCCCGAAGGAACCCGAGCTCCTCCCGAAGGAACCCGAGGTCCTCCCGAGGTCGTCCCGAAGGAACCCGGAGGTCCTTCCGAGGTCCTCCCGAAGGAACCCGAGGTCCTCCCGAGGTCCTTCCCGAGGGAACCCGAGGTCCTTCGTGAGGACCTCGGGTTCCTTCGGGAAAATTTACCCATGATGCACCGCGCGGTTACGCCGACGGCGACGGCGACGGCGACGCCGATGGCGACGCCGCTCCTGCCGGAAACGGGCGCCTAAGAGCCGCGCTCTAAAAACGCAGGCCTTCGCGGCATGGGCCATATGCCTTTTTGCGGCGCCGCGGTTCTCTTGAACCAAAATAAATGCTATTATTATTATTATTATTATTATTATTATTATTATTATTATTATTATTATTATTATTATTCTCTCTGTGGGTGACAGGCAGTCGGCGGCCTGTCACCCACAGTGAACTAACTTTGCCGTTTTTTGGCAGAACGGATTGCCGCCACCGTACCGGCACTGTCTGGTTTTGAGCGCGGTCATCGTCGCTCCCAGCTGCCGGCGCGTGACGGACTTCTGACGCAGCCTGCGTCCACAGAGCCCAGGACCACGTGGACGAGCATCATTTCATCATCCGGGCAACCGGAGTTGGCGCCCATAAGAACGGATCCGAGACCTTTCGTCGGCGCAGTCGGCGGCCTGTCACCCACAGTGAACTAACTTTGCCGTTTTTTGGCAGAACGGATTGCCGCCACCGTACCGGCACTGTCTGGTTTTGAGCGCGGTCATCGTCGCTCCCAGCTGCCGGCGCGTGACGGACTTCTGACGCAGCCTGCGTCCACAGAGCCCAGGACCACGTGGACGAGCATCATTTCATCATCCGGGCAACCGGAGTTGGCGCCCATAAGAACGGATCCGAGACCTTTCGTCGGCGCAGTCGGCGGCCTGTCACCCACAGTGAACTAACTTTGCCGTTTTTTGGCAGGTGAGAGTCTTGTTTTCATAACCATGATTTCCTAGTTTTTTGTTTCTGTGTACGCCGCCGACTGCAACAAATGTGACTTGAATTATATTTCTTCTGTGTATTGAAAGCTTCTTCTTGTGAAATCTGTTATTGGGAACTGAATTTTTGTCTGTGCCTGAAAGTCTTTTTGTCTGAGTCATGGCTGATGCAAACACCACAGATTGCATTGCATGTTTTAAGTCTGTACCAACTGACGGGGCTTTTATGAAATGCTGCTCTTGTAATCACGTATATCATCTTGATGCCTGCTCCGGCATTTCGGACAGAACTTTCAGATCAATGGGAACTGGGAAACGCGAAAAATGGGTCTGTCGCACGTGCCGATTGCGTGAAAGCAGATTAAGCGTCAGCGAGGAGGCTGCGTCAGCATCGCAAGAAGACACCGTGTCCGCGCAACTTGCCGCAATAAGCCAAAAACTTGAGCTTCTTCACACTTTGAAAGCAAACGTGGACCGGCTCTGTGACCTCCCGGCAAAGGTAGACGACCTTTTGCTATTGAAGCCATCTGTTGATGCAATGAAGGTAACGATCGCGAGTCTTCAAGATTCTGTTCGCAAATGTGAATCCATGATGAAGCTTGTTCAGCAGAACGATCAAGAAGTAAAACTACTGCGGTCAGAAGTTGGAGCGCTATAAGCCACAGTGTCCAATCAAACTTCTATGATTGAACAACTACAGACAAACCTGAACTCCACTGAACAATACAGTAGGAGGTGCAACATGGAAATTCATGGCATTCCGATCACAGATGACGAAGATGTGAAGGCAGTTATCGAAGACCTTGCCGAGAGACTGAACATCGGTAGACACCATCCTGCCGAAGTGGTGGCTTGCCACCGCCTGCGCTCGAGGCGCGAGGGGCGGCCCCATTTTGGTTCAGTTCTCCTCAACGTCTGTAAAAGAAAAGTGGATGAGTGCTCGGAAGAAGCTGGCCGCGCTTCCTCGGTCCGGAACCCAACAAAAAGTATATTTCAATGACAACCTTACACGAGCAAACAAGGACCTCTTCTGGCAGGCGAGAACTAAGGGCAGGGAAAAATCTTACAAATTTGTTTGGGTGAAAAATGCCACAATCTTCGCGAAAAAGGACGAAAACGCATCACTGGTGAGGATCGCTAGCGCTAGAGACTTGGAAAAAATAGTGTAGAAATGGAAGACACAATATTGAGCGCTGATTTTCCTTCGTTTCTTGACTCCTTTCCACCTAGTGCTAGCGCACTTACCGTTTTACATGTAAATATCAGAAGTATTAGGAAATACTGGAATGAGTTTCAACTAGTTGTGCATGCACTTGAAAATACTGTCGACGTTTTTGTCTTAACAGAGATAAACGTTCGAGACGTTGGAATTTCGCGCGGTCAGTTTTCTTTTCCCGATTTTGAGGCGTTCTTTCTGACGCGTAGTGCATCTAGGGGAGGAGGGATAGCGGTGTATGTTAAAAAATCTTGGTTAGCAGTGGAGTTGGGGGTATCGTTTAACTATGCAGAGTGTCTAGCTTTGAAACTCAGTAAAGGTGATTTTGTTATTTCCTTTTTGGCATTTTATCGACCCCCATCGGAAAATGTTTCTAACTATTTAGATGAACTCAATATGACTCTAGGAAACATGGTGCCTACGGATAATTTGTGTCTTGTAGGGGATCTGAACATTGATATCTTGAAGCCATCGATATCTGTTGTCTGCAATTACTTAAATATTCTTGCAAGTCATGGTATTGAAAACCTTATTAACATCCCTACCAGAGAAGAATATATGTCTGGCAACCTCGTTATATCATGCATTGATCATATTAACATTAGAAATTCAGGGGTACCTGTAGAGTCAGCCGTTATCGCACAGAAATTAGCGGACCATTATTTCGTGGCCTGTCGAATTAATTTCGCTGTCGCTCCTGAGAAGGTAGAACAACCCAAACAAGTAAACATTGTCGATTCACGTCGTCTTGACAGTCTAATTTCCACTTATGACTGGAATGCATTAATCGAGAACAATGATTATCACGGTGCCTACTTAAATCTTTGTGAAATTCTTTTGAACTTTAGAGATCAAAGCACAAAACATGTTACGATAAGAAAACGGCGGAAAAATCATCCTTGGCTAACGTCAAATCTTCTTTCTGCAATCAAAGAAAAGATAGTTTATGGGCACGATGTCGTCGTTCCCCTGAAAACCAAGAGCTAAGGTTACAGTACCAAAGCCTTAGAAATCGTGTAAATGCCCTTGTACGTTCTAAGAAGCGCCAACACTTTAATGATAAGTTTTTCCGCTCCCGACATGACGTTGCAAAAACTTGGTCCCTGGTTAACGAAGTGAAGGGGTGCTCGTCTAAATCGTCGATCGATGACACGATTAGAAAAAACTTCGGCGCACATGTGTCATCTATAACTGATAAATTTAATCGCTTCTTTGCTTCAGTCTCGGGTGTAGCGCGTGACGAAACCGTGACTCCGACTAATCTAGAGTGTCCTTCTTTACACTCTGCATTTTTACCGAACCTGACAATCGAAGAGCTACGCTTGATTTTGTTTAGCTTTAAACCCAATAAGGCGCCCGGCTCAGATAATATTCGTCTCTGCGACTTACGACGTAATTTTGAAGCGCTGAGCACAGTTTTGTTGTACATCATAAACGGGGTTATAAATTCTAGTATCATTCCCGGTGGCCTGAAAAGTGCCATTGTTCGGCCCCTTTACAAAGGTGGTGCTCGTGATAGCGTTGAAAGTTATAGGCCTATCTCGATTTTACCATGTTTAGCATTAGTACTAGAAAAGCATATTTTGAGAACAATGACCGCGTTTCTTGGAAAGTTTAATATGCTATCGCCGTGTCAGTACGGCTTTGTTGCGGGACGTGGAACAGATTCTTTACTCGAAGAACTCGTGGACACCCTGCATGAAACTTTTGAAAATAACAAATATGCCTGTGCCCTCTTTCTGGATGTATCGAAGGCATTTGACTCCATTAGCCATAAGATACTAATGAAAAAAATATTCGACTATGGTTTCAGGGGACCATTTTTTTCTTTACTCAAAGACTTTTTAACGAACCGCACACAGGAAGTTTCAGTGTGTGATTTCAAGAGTGCCAAAGTGCTCTTGAAAGCTGGTGTACCGCAGGGCTCTGTTTTAGCCCCACTTTTGTTTAATTTATATGTCAATGACCTTTCTAAAACTATATCCGGATGCGAAATATATCAGTACGCTGACGATACGCTGCTAGTATCTAGGCATTTAAATCTGAGCAATGCGACTGCATCATTGCAAGATAATTCGACTCAAGTTATGGACTGGTTCGAAGCCAATCTTATTAAAATAAATGTTCACAAAACAAAACTTATCTGTTTTAGTAGTCCGTCGAAACGCAAACGCCTTGATATTCCTTTTATATTGCACTCGTCGAAATGCACTCACTGCTCCTGTACGCCTCTTGAATATGTAAACACAACAAAGTACTTAGGCATTTTCTTTGATAGCGATTTATCGTGGAATTCACACCTCAGCTACATAGCCAAAAAGTTAAGGAGTGTATCTTGTATGTTATATACTACAAAAACGTTTTTACCGCTGTCTGTCCGAAAGATGATAGTCAATGCCTTAGCCTACGGCCTGTTACGTTACGGAATTACTATATATGCGAATTGTTCCATGCTCTGGAATCACAAAATAGATAGTATCTTGAAAAGTATTTTAAAAAGCGTAGCGTACACCTCTTTTGATCTGCCAAGTGAAGAGTTGTTTTCTTCGTTGTGTCTCCCGCGTTTTTCAGCACTTTACAAAAGATGTGTAATTGACAAACACTATTGGCACAGCCCTTTCAAAACGCCCCGTGTTCTGCAGCGCAACTTAAGGGAAAGTGAACGATTTTTCATTCCTCGTGTATACACAAAATATGGAAAACGTATGCGCTCTTTCTATGTCCCCGAACTTTTCAATACGTTGTCAGAGTCATTCTTTGAACTCAGGTCAAAGCGTCAGTTGAAAAAACAACTAAAAACAATTTGCTAAATATCCTACTTCTGAACATGTCCTTTTTGTGCATCTTGTGTTTTGTTTTTGTTTTTTTTGCTTTCACATTTCCCAGTTTTTGAATAGAAGATTTTTTTGTGGTCAAAGAGTGTATTCCGTGGCCATCCGTTCTTAATCACCTTTGGGGTATTTATTGTGGTGTATGATTACATGTCAGTAATTTTTTTTTAAAGTTATGTATGCATAGTTCTTGGAATTGTTTTTTTAAGTGTTTTGTTTGTTTGCTTTTTCATCACGTGTCAGAATTTGATTTTCTTCACGCCGCTGCTGGGTCTAGTCCTACAAGCCTCTTTTGGCTTTCGACGGACCCGCATTCTTGTATGTTGTTATGAAATACGTGAAATAAAATTATTATTATTATTATTATTATTATTATTATTATTATTATTAATGTTATTAATATTATTGTTATAGTTTAAGCCCATGGGAAATTTCAAGTTTGAAGGTACATGCCCCTACGTTGGCCAATCACGAACAAAGCCAAAAACGCTATTGCATGGAAAGCACACCATTGGTCAACCTTATGGGCGTCCCCAGCGACCGCAACGTAGTGGTGCAAAACTATCGATAGTACTATCGATAGTATCGATAATCGCCAGAAATCTGACTATCGATAGTAAAAAAAACTATCGATAGTACTATCGATAGTCGACTATCGAAAAACTATCGATAGTACTATCGACTATTCGAGAAAACTATCGAAAAACTATCGATAGTACTATCGATAGTCGACTATCGAAAGTCGACTATCGAAAAACTATCGATAGTACTATCGATAGTCGACTGTCGAAAAGCTATGGATTGTACTATCGATAGTCGACTATCGGAAAACTATCGTTAATCGACTATCGGAAAACTATCGATAGTCGACTATCGTAAACCTATCGATGGTACTGTCGACGATTTACTATCGATAGTTTTGCGACACTGGTAGTTTGCGTCGCTCCCTCTTCTCATTTATCGCTTTATTTTTTCTTTTTCAAATGGGACACCAACTAGCCCAGGCACTTACCATCCCAACTTTGGTTCAGCTTTCAGTGATGACGAAGACGGGAGTTTGGGCGAGGAGTGGAGAAAGGGAGGCGAGCGGCGGTGCGGCAACTGTGTTCAGAAGAAGGTAGGGCGAGGGTAAGACGGGCCGGGGAGGAGGAAGCAGACGGAACGCTGGAGAAGAGATGGGGAAACCTCCTTCTCTCTTAGCGTTCCGTCTGCTTCCTCCTCCCGGCCCGTCTTACCCTCGCCCTACGTTCTTGAGCTGTAACGGACTATAGTGATGCAAAACTATCGATAGCACTATTGATAGTATCGATGGTCGCCAGAAATCTGACTATCGATAGTAAAAAAACTATCGATAGTCGACTATCGAAAAACTATCGATAGTAAACTATCGATAGTAATATCGATAGTCGACTATCGAAAACTATCGATAGTACTATCGATAGTCGACTATCGATAGTTCTGAAATACTATCGATAGTTTTGGAAAAACTATCGATAGTATCGATAGTCAATTTATCGATAGTTTTGCAGCACTACCGCAACGTCTACTTCCCGGCTCCACTTAGGATTTTCTCGTTTGGTTACCTTGAGCCGGTATGTCGCCTTCCCAGCTTCCTACTCCCATATTGAGTTAACCGTCTGGGAAAAAAAAATCTTTTCTTTTGGTAATATTTTTATGTTTTTTTTATGCGAAAAACACGTACTTGCTTGGGCGTTTTAGAGAGCGTAATGGGCTGTTAATTGCTAGACGTTGGAGCAGGCATGTAGAGCTGATCCTCACACTCTATCTCAATTCTCGGCATGCGAAGTACTGATAATCGATCCCGATGGCTGGGACGCTGAAGTCCTGTTGGGGCGAGATGGTGCCATTTGTCTATATTTTGGTAAGTAGCCGCTTTTGGAACACACGGTTCAAAAAACATGAACGTTTGTAAGCGGGCACCGAGACTCGTCAAAGCGCTGAAAGCAGCCGTCAGCTTGGAAGAGGGTTCTGGCAACCCGCACAGCGCGCGCGGGGGAGCGGGAGGAAAACATGGATCCGTGACTAAACAGCCATTTGAATCACTCGGTATTAAATTCATTTTGCTTTAAATACATGTCACCATAGGAGCCTTTGATTCTTTAACATGGTGCAGTTTCTCCGTTCCCTAAGACTATGTGAAATTTGACGTGTTTGGGCGATTCGTAAAACTCGTGCAACCGTGTAAGCAAATGATGCTGACTGCGTTTTAACGACAGCGCCATTTGGGTAGTAAACATCTGAAACGTTACGCAGCCTGTAAACCTGTGTTTTCGCACTTTACGGCACACCACTGAGGCAAACAAAACGACTCCAGGGAAACCTTCGCGCCTTCGGAGCTTCAAGAGCTCTCTGCTTGATAAAGTAAAGAAGGGTCTGAGCTACCTCAAACGTGGGTGATCGGCTCTGCATCATCTTGAGCTTGAACGACTCGCCCGCGCGGCGTGTCGGCGAAACAAATCATCTGGTCTGCTCACGGTCCCCACCGCGGCTAGTTACTACCGACCGCTAACATCTACTAACACGCGCACTTCACAGCAGGCTACACGATCGCTTGCGATTGCGAGCAGTGCTCGAAATGGTTTGATTCTGACTTCTGGAGATTAAGAAAAATAGCAGGATGAAAAATCACTCTCTCGCAGTTCAAAGCCTAACGCTCGTCTGGGCCGGTGGAAGCCGGCCGCCATCTTGCATTTTCCCTGATTTGTCGTCAACGGTGTTGGCTGCGCTGCGGTGTCAACTCCAGCGGCCGGAGTGGGAGAAAACGACCGAGAAGAGCACCCCGAGGCGCCCAACAACTCCTCGCGCATGCGCACTGGCACCGGCGATGCGTCTCGAGGGTGAACCGTTCGTACCGAAACAATCCGTGCTAAATCTCCCTATTAAGTACACCCCAATTGCACAGCAGGCAGAAACGCTACCCTCGTTTCCACAAAATGAGTCTACATAAAAAAAAGAATGCGTTATTGGCACACGTCCATGATGTATAATAAGCATACATTCATGGACCACGCCTTTCGACCCAATATCTTCATTCAGCCGTTTGGGGACCGCGCATCACGCCAAAATGTATAATACAAATTGCTACTGGAGTTCGCTTGTGGACAGGACTAACTAAACGTTAGTTCCAGTGGCACGTGCGGCAATGAGCCAGAGACACGACAAGGATATGCCCTCGATGCATGGATTTCTTTTTTTAATGAAACAGACAACTAATTTGTTTACGTAATATACCTCAGTAAAAAAGAACTTCTTACCTTTGGGACTAGCCAGATTTGGCCAAAACAGAAAGTAATAGTGCACTACTTCTGCGCTTCTTATGTAAAGCAAAACAAATAGAGCGAAAAAGAATATGTAGAAAACCTGCAGGGAATTTCTGTTACCTCGTGAAACGTGCAGGTTTCTGCTCCGTAGCGTTGGCTAGCCCGGCGCCTACGCGCACTGCGCTCATTCATCCTATAATTTATCCCGTGGCATATACTGTACAGTGAATAGCAGTTCCTTGAATGGAGATACTGGTACTAGTCCGGTTTTAAAGCTTGGCGGTTTTCCACTACCTCGCATAATCACCAGAACCAGCCAATCAGCCTGTATCCCGTGACCCTTTCGCCAGCCAATCAGCGTCGAACTTCGCACTGGATATTTTTGGGCGTCACTAAATATAAGTGAGACGAAGAATGTTTCACTTTAATAATATTTTGCCCGGTAAAACTACCTTTACGACTGCTCTGAGACACGGTGCCATTCGCTGAAAAGAACAAATACAGATGGGCCGCGTTCTTTTTTTTTTTTTTTTCGTTATTCGTTTGTAGCAGCGGCAGTGTTCCTAAGCAACGGCAACACACAAGCTTTGTTGCAACTGCGTCTTTTGCCAGAGCAGCTTTCCGTGAGGCACTTACGTGGGCTTACCACGGTTCTCTCAGAAACCATGACTCAAAATGTCATTCGCAGACGAAGTGTCTGGGCTGCAGCAGTCGGTCTTTGCCTGTCCTTTGTGCGGCACCTTTGAGCGGACCTCTTTTAGGAGTAACAAAGACGGACAGCTACTCCGTGCTTGCTTCGTATCCCAGTTTGCACAGTGTCACGTAGCAGTTCTTCCCCGTTGCCGGCAACTTCTCGAAGCCGAAACTGGTCACAAGCAAAACGATACCTGCGAAACACAGCGCAGCGCTTTCCGCGGCTATAGAGTTTCGCGAAATTGAAGTCAGAAGACTTCAATTTCTCCACTTGGTATAGGCCACGTGACATTAAATCTCCGTGACGTCCGTTTCCCGGCTAAATTTAGTGGAAAAGTCACGGACAGACTGACTGTCCAAACTTGGGGATTAAAAAATAGGAAACAAAACATTCCACGTTTTAATAACTGAGGCGCTCCAACTCAAAGCTGTTACTTTCTTCTATTAGGCTGAATCTTGCAAGCGAGATCCAATTGACGTGATGGTTAACATTCTTTTCGTTACATTAGTAACTCAGGCTATTTGCTGACAAATATTGACGCCTTCTTACTGTAGGGTGATCTGGCATACAGCGCTTATATTTTTAGTTTTATCGCTATCCAACGTTATTGTGGGTTTTCCAGCGATATCGTCAATGTATCACATAACAGCATGTTCTGCATGTAGCGCACTCCTCAATTCCATGTCTATTTTTGTTCAGTTCAACAACATCCAGAAAACATTCAGTTTCCGCCTAGTTGAATATATGATATATCATTGCCAGTATGTCTGCCATTGATAATAAACATGAATAAACGTATTCAGCTTAGGAATCAGTTGAATGCTCATCCAAGTCAGTTCTTCTCCAGCAACTTGTGGGGTCATAATATTCATATTCGTCAGATCTACTAAAACAGCATTGCAGAAGTGTATTTCCGCTTTCTGTTCAAATTTCTAAACTGGATGCCGTCTTTCAGGTTTATAAACCAGTTTTTATTTACTAAGTTTTATATTTTGTAACTCGGTTCAATTTGGTCTTCGACAGTTTTTGTTCCTTATTTTTGGTTTAGGATGTTGTAAGCTACAACAATTTTTAGTTCTTTCCGAACACGTTCCACATAAAACAATATCTAAAAGGTCTTTGGCAATTTAGAGCATGTACCATCAGTCTGCACTACACCGTTAGTCCTTCGCGGAAACATTCAGTTATCAAATATACTGTATGCAATAGTTGTGCTCCCATTAATGTATTATTTTCACTGCAAACATTTCGTACGAATTGCCGTACGCTCAGTCACTGCCCTAAAGTAGCTCCAACAGGACGAAACCAGGTGCTGAAATTTCAGAAGAAACCGTTACCTAATTCAAAGGCCTAAGTGAATTTTTTTAAAACCTCCAATGAGAAAGTGGGGCCTGTTCTCTGTAGTTTTGCGCCATGCAGCCCTATTCATTCTTGGCCTCTATCGACCTCCGTTTTACAGTTCACATTTTCCAAAAATTGCTTATATCTAGGATTTGTTTTGGTTTTCACATAAATCCCAAAAACCAATCGTCGGTAAATTGTCAGCAATTTGGATTTATTGGAAAAAAACCTCCGTGTTTCGAGGTTACAATGACCAAATAAAACACAAAACAGATACGGTACTTTAGGAATTAAGCTTTATAAGAGCACAAGTTCAGTGGTGCTAAATAGATACCACTTAAGATTGCTTTGACAACTAAAGCTACTGACAAAATGGGTTTGCCTTTTAGCACATCGGGGATTATTCAGGATAACGGTCCATGGCACCGAAACTTTATTTATCTTCTTTTTTTATTTCTGAGATATTGGAACAAAGTGAAATAAAACTCGAAATTCTGAAAGAATTGGAAAAATGAACAAAACAAAAGAAACTCTGAAACACCCCGTATGTTCAGCAAATCTTGGAGGACGCTTAACATTCGCCGTTAAGAGTGGAACGCGATAGCGCAAATTATAGATATATAAACTCCCGCTCGTTCACAAGCCATGCAAGCGTGCCTTGTGTGGCTTGCTTAGCGTGTTTAGTAAAGCGTACCGTCTTTAAATCTTTGCCTCAGTCCTCTTCATGTACCCATGCGATTTTAATTCCCAAGTGTGAAGATCACGTGAAGCTCCGCAAAATTTGATTCTGTCGTCTATAACACTGACCAATGTTGATTACAAACTTTTGTATGAAAATTATAGCGTAACGGTTATAGGGCGTTATAAATATTATAGTCGGTCCGCATCGAACACGTGGTATCCAGGGAGAAGTATCCGTCACGAATGTACAAGTTAAGCGTTCTAGTTTATAATGTTGTGATGCTATGGATCGAAGGGTCGCAGTGTTACTGGTAGACCTCGAAATATATTTTATCGTGTGTCCCACATTATTATTATTTTCTTTTTTTGAAGCGTGTTAATTTGGGATCAGCTTTAGGTAATGGCATGTCCCAGGCATACCGCAACTGCGACACCAGTTTAGTTATCAACATACGTGCTTGCGAATGGAGTCGCCCTTGTTTATCACTGCGACACGGTTGTCCACTTTCACCGCTGATTTTTTGTATCTTATTGGGGCCTCCTTGTTTTTATCGTTATTCTCGATAGATATGTGAAAGGATTTGGTTTACAAGCGAGTGTAGATCGTACCCTGTCATGCGCGGAAGATGTAGATATTTTCTGTACCGATAAGGAAGGTGTGAAAAGAGCTATCTAACTAACTTTGATTTTTTTGTTAACTCAGGTGTAGTGTAATGAACTGGCACAAGTGTTCCGGGTTTTGGTACGGCGACTGGCCGTCAGGGCCGTTGGTGTTTGGAAGTATTGCCCGGTCCGCCTCGCCCGTACGTTACCTTAGTGTGCCTTTGGAGCACTACAGAGACAATCAGGAGTACTGGCGTGAGAAAACAGAAGTTCAGATCTCAAGATGCGATAAAGTAAGGAGGAAACTGTTTTTCTATGTTTGCTCGGGCCAAAGTATCCAATGTATTTTCTCAGCCAAGATGTGGTACGTGCCACGGGTACTGCCTAATTCGCGAAGTAACATTCAACGTGTGCACCCAGTGTTTTGGTTTTTATTTAAAATTCGGTTTGGGAGCGAACTTAGTCAAACCAATCTTTTCCGCCAAGTCAAAACGGGGAAAAGAGGAGGGGGGTCTTGGTCTTTTTCGCTTATTGATCAGGCAGCTCGTGAACAGTTTATTTTTCTTGAAGACCAAAGGGAACCATTTTTACGTACCGTGATTGAAGTGAGGTTGCGTGACGAGCTGCCCGAGTTTATCGATGGCGTTGAGTGGATTCGATGCCGGATTCGTAGGTGTTTAAAGCAAGTCATTAATGCGTAGTGAAGCTAGGTTTTTAAGAGCGCGATTTTTGCTAGAAGATTTGTCAGGAGTCGGAAGATCTGACTGACGCGCTGGATAGCACTCCTCTGTACCTATTTTTGTATGGTTCTCCTTAGGGCCACTGCCTTTGGGAGTACCACGTTCGCGGCGAGACGTTCTACCGCGAAGCGGGTTCGTACTCGCGTGGCATGCTGCTCGTCGAGCGCAATGAGACACCAGTCACGTGGGTAACGGTGATACACTCTGTTTATTCACAATACAAAACAAATACAAAAGACACGGCTATAAGCTGGTGAACGCCGTCGGAGTGGAGGTGGTCCACGGCCGAACGGTCGGTCACAAAGGTACAAAGGACGGGGTAAAACGCTCACCGGTGCACCGGACGATTCCCCGTTGTCGCCGCCGCCGAAATCCCAGGAAGAAGACCCAGAGATCCCGCTGTCCGTTGGTTTTAAGATAACAGCGGGGCGAAAGGGCCAATCAAGGAGCGACACGTCGATCTCCTTTGTGCGGGGGTTCGTTCCGGAAATCGCCCCAAAGGGGAGAGGAGGAAGCCACTCACAGTGGTAAGCAGCGCCACCTCTCGCTACGCCAGCGCGGCCGCCACGGCGCGCCAAAACGCTGACGCGACAGAATGTTGAGGGATCACAATCCCCACATTTTGTACAGTGCCGCACCAGGACAAGTCGTTTTAAAAATAATCATGAAAATAATAGTCCCCGCAAGTGCAAAACCGTTTTTCTTTAAGCTGCATAGTTGAACGCTCCTTGTCGATGCCTGGTTAGTGTCCAAGGACATACCAGTAGCATGGTCTGAAAACTGTTTTCTGGGAGAAAATCCGAGCCCGTAGAACATGTATTCCTCGATTGCTCTCGGTAACACCCTATGGCATCGGTACTTGTTTGTCGAAAGTGAGGACAGAGTTACCTTCGACATTATTATGCTCGTTGCTCTTTATAGTCTGCGGCCGTGACGTATGGCGGTACGGCACGCAGATGTTGATACGCGTCCTATGCATATATATTTCATTGAAAGCATGTGCTGACCTGAAAGAAATGTATAACATGCAAGAGCTCGCTCCCTGACTGGTTGCCACTGGCTGAAGAGCTTGGCTTTCAAGGATTTCCTGATGACTTGGACTCCGTGTCACATTCCTCATTAGTCAAGTTGGCTTATGTTTTAACCTTTCATTAAAAAGTAAACCTTGAAAGAAAAGAAAATAAGAAAAAAAGTGCCTTGCGTGGCCTGGTTCGTAGCGTACGTGTCTGGCTCAGAACCGAATGGTCGTGGGTCCGTATCCCGACAAAAATTCTTCAAACCTATTTAAAGGCGAATAAATTGCTTTATAAGGTGAAATTGTTTGAGCGATGCTGCGACCTTTGATTTGCATTAAATGTCATGTTTTTAGAGTGCAGCTCTTAGGTGCCCATTTCGGGCTTGAGCGGCGTCGGCGTCGGCGTCGCCGTCGCCGTCGGCGTAGACCGCTCGAGGTCACGTGACCCCCAGGTCACGTGACCCCAGGTCACGGTGGTCACTTGACGTCATCAGTGACGTCAAGTGACCACCCCTGAGGCCATGTGACCCCTTCCCCTCCTTCCCCCGAGGTCACTTGCCCCCCCGTACCCTCCCCTCCTCAAGAGCTGCGCTCTAATTCGGCGTTACAGGGAGTCGTAAACGGCTTTCACTTTCTAATCACTTTCATTCCACGCGTGACGTCACATTTCACGTGTGCGTCGTGAATTGTCCGAAATTCCTGCGCGAGGTCATGTGGCTCCGACGTCGTGACCCTATCGACCAATCCCGGAATTTAGTGCACGACACCGACGCCGGCGTTTTCTGCGACACGAGCCCCTTAGCGCTTTCGCGTTAAAAATAAACACCGAAAAACGCCATCCAAATTCCAAGGAAATGAACTCTAACAAACCCCAAACTTTCAGCAAAAATGAACTCCGAAAGGCGTACCCTCCGAATTTTAAGATCAATAATCACCACCGAAAATACGAACTTCTGAATAAGATAACGGTTCGTTCTGAAAGTTCGGCGATTTGGTTCGGACCTCTAGCGCCACGTTTGGTAGAAACTGGGAGTTCGTCAGTGCAAAGATTAATTTTGCGACAAATCAGAAACAAAATCAGAATATCTTTTTTGGGTGGACTCTGTCCGCAAACCCTTCCTGATAAAGCTATATGAATGCGTAGGGAAAGCCTGTCAGCAGCGGAAACTCCATGTGATTTCGACGCTGCAAAGAGGCAAGTGGCACGAACCTGCAACCAAATGGCGCAGAAATATTTGTCCGCTGACTGTTACACACGTCGAAGACGGCTGTTTACTATTCATATTGGCAAAATATTTTAAACCATGGGATGCCATTTCTTTAACAAAACCCTTTAATGCCATAAACTGCCCGTTCATTCATCAGTTCAGGCACCTTCTGTTCATTTTAGTGAGGAAATCCCGTCGCTCGACGTGTTTACGTCACTTGACGTCACCGTGTCAAGCCGTTGTATCACATGTATTCATGACATCAAGGTCATCTGACATCACATGACATCGATTTCTCTAGAAACCTTAACAAGTGAAATTATTAAACAATGCGCGGGATTCGAAAGAACGGCCAAAATGTATTTTAAACAAATTTATTTAATCGCTTCTAAATATCACACTGCGCGCATTATGCAACTCTGGAAATAAGGTCGCCGCAAATTTTAGCTTGTATGAAAGGTCAGAAGGGACCATACTAGTGTAGCACTGTCGTGTTGAATTACCCCAAAACGAACTTTTCATGAGGATGTTTGATTATGTAAGGTCTCATCGCACTCCTAATGTACTCTTCGAGTCCTGTCGGGAGCCCGTCTGGTGTAGCTATCAGACTACACGTTTAGCTGAGACAAGCCAAAACAACGCATCAATTGCAGTAGAGAAGACGAAACTTAAATAAACAACAACAATCAGCAATGAGGCGACGCAACATCTGCACGTGGTGAACGCGTGAGCCATCTGGACTCTGCACTCAATGGAACTAATCAGACATCACGCTCAACGGATCAGCTTTCGATGGCGTTCCTTGAGGATACTCCTACGGTCACTTTCCAGGTTTCGTCCGCCTACTCAAGAAGGGGCTGGACATTCCCGCTGCACGTGACTGGGCGGTCGGGTGGTCCGGTCTCAAGGTCTTCGAGCCAAGAGCGCGTCCTTTTAACGAGTCTCAATCTAACGCGTAATTCGAAAGTGCTCTCTGGAGCGAGAGTCAGGTTTCCCAGCGGAAGCAATCGCGTTAATGAGAATTGCGCGTCGTCTCTGCCAGCAGGAAGTCCAAGAGAGCCGCGCAGATCAAGTCATCCGGGATATCGCCTTTCGGCCGGGCGGCGATAGCAGAGCGGTCCAAGGCGTGAAGGTTAAAATCAACGAGAAAACAAGCTTCGCTTCAAGAGCCAGGTCCGGAAGCCTGACGTAACTTGGGCTCCTGGACACCTGATCGCAACGTAAAGAAGATTGACATTATAAAACTCCGAAGAAGCGAACGATTGAAATGGCGGGCCCTAGCCTCGCGTATAATGAAGGAAAGTGCGATTGTAACTGCAGGAAACAGCTGCCGCGGAAACTTGTTTGTGCCGTTGTTTTGAAGGCGTAGGCGCTCCCTAGTTCTCTCCCCTGTGAATCTTGCAGGAGGATAGAGCGACAGGTAGGCTGGTTACGTGGTGCACAAGGAAACGCGAACTTTAGGTTACGTCGCACGATCTCCGTGGGACATCATTGTGCGCCTCCAGTTTGCTTTTCGCACAATACCTGTCAGTGCCAGAGCGATTTAAAGGACAAAACCCACAACGGTTAGGCGTTTCATTTTCACATAATCTGTTGTAGCCTTTTCATCTGGATCCGTTAAAAATGCATTCGACGCATCTCGGGAGTGAGTGACATTTCAGTGGATTTAGAGTAGAGTTTTTTTGTGTTTTTTAATGGATAATTTTGGTTTGTAGGGGAGCCACAGAAGGCGTTCCGAAGGTACAACTTTTTAAAATAATGCTACAAAATTACAAGAATGTGCTATTCGAAACACTTCTATTGAGCCTCTAAAAATGAATGTATAGACCTGTTTGTGCAATGATGTGTTTTTCATTGCCAGAATGCAGACTTGAAGTTATGGTATACAATTATACGTCGCTCCGATTTCTTAGTCTACATATTCCTTCATCGCTTGTGGTGCTCTGCCCATTAAAATTATAACCCCTTTGATTGGTACAGCAATTCGTTTAAGCGCAGGTATTTCCATAGTACCAGCCGTAGTCAGGGAGAGGCGGAGATTCAGTAGAATCTCCACCTCTAGCATGTGCTCCAGCATGCCTTCTGTTGGGCTTGGGCTGCGTATGCGAGGAACATATTGCAAAAGGAAGAAAGGTGACGACGCTTGGGGCAGAGCGTCTACTCAATTCTTAACTCGTCATCTTCTAAAGTGACTTACAGGGTCAGAAACACTCAGGCAGTTGTCTCCTCTGCTTAAAATATTTGCTTTCCGTTTCGTTCCTCTCTGTTCTTGCCAGCTAATGATGCAATCTCACCGTCCACAAAGCAGTGATGAGATGCTCGGGCTTTGTCACCTCACTGTATACGCGCCCAAGTTCGTCTGCTCCTTGTGAACTTCTGTTCGCTTTGTTTACCCGCCAAATGCGCCTGTGATTTTGCATACTCGCGACCTCGAGCAACAAAGGCGCGCGCATGTCGCAGTTTCGTCATCGCGCATGATAATATACATATATGTGCGTACATATATATATATATATATATATATATATATATATATATATATATATATATATATATATATATATATATATATATATATATATATATATATTTGCTTTCCGATGCCATAATGGACTATAGGTAGATCATTTGTTTGCTGCATAGCTTTTATTCTATCGATGCCAGACCTCAAACGTCGGGCAGCGCTGATATATGAGAGTGAGCACTCGATCTTGTCAAAGTGTTCACGTCAAGTCATCACCTCAGTTTTTCAGGAAAGGTATTTCTAATTATGTTATTTAGTTTATTAAATATATATTCTCTTTCTTCTAAAATAGTCTCGAAATATAATAAGACAGTTACCCGCTAATAATAACAAAAAAAAGATCCGGATCAGCTTGCAGCTACGCGGTTTATAAATTAACGGCAGTGTTACAACTGTGAAAATGGCAACAATATTCCTGTTGATTGAAAAGCAAAACAGGCAGCGTATTGCCTCGCATATTTTTTTCGGGTGCAAATCACCCCGCAATGTAGTGTAGTTTCTCTAATATAGCGCTAACTGCCGGCTCATAAAGACTAATGATGACATCAGGACACCCTTCAGCAACGAGAAATAGAAACGAAAATTTGCGCGGGATGCTTCGCGGCGAAATCTGGAAAGATGTTTCCCACGATTAAAGCGGTTAACGTTTACGTATTAAAGATTTCATGGGATATAAAAATTCAGGGAAAAAATTAAAAGCCCTCTCCCGATTTTGTTGTTTTGAAAGTTACTTTTAACGTTGTGGGAACAACTCAAATTTGATATTTGCTTCGCCTTTCCCCTCTGTCAGCATGGTGAACCGCTTTTACTTTATCTTGAGTAATTTTGCGGTCATCACCTCTTCTTGTTCAGCCAACTCCTCCGTTTTGAAGGTTCAGAACTGAATCAAAAGTCCCACGGGAGGGGGAGGGGGGCACTGAGGGGGGGCGGCGGGGAAGGGGAGGGCACAGCCCACCCCCATCCCTCACTTCCTTCAGTCCGCCCCCTATCGTTTGAGCCGCCATCTAGATTTTTTGTTTCAAATCTGTGTGTTCTTAGAGTACGGGGAAAAGCCACCTACACGCTGTGCTTCAAAACGTACATATTCCATAAAATATCCTCTAGTTACCATAGCACCCGTACCGCAGAAACTGTGGTGCGTCGAACCACTGAAGACGAGCCTTGGAGGAGGGGGGGTGTACTGCTTGTGCATGCTGGGTAGTTCAGTAACTGAGCGAATCTAGCAACTTTGCATTGGGGAAATATTACGCCACGACCACCTGGTTTCTGATTTCGCTTTTGAGTGGAGGATGAAAGCTACGTGGGAAGATGCTGAAAAATCATTTCGTGCCCTTTAAGTGTAAAAACGTACCCGAAACACACTAGAAAGGTAAGGTGGAAACAGGCCTGAGCGAGCTAATCAGATGATAAGTACAATACGATACTCAACCACAGTTCCTTAGCATTTGTTCCCACACCTATCATTGGGTAACTGCTCGCATGTTAGTACACGTAGATATTAGAGCCGACCATTGCTAATGTTCAACTAATTAAAAAGAACCGCAACCACTTCTAAGTATGTTTCGTATGAACATGTTTTATTTTGTATTTTCCTTGTGTATAGTGTTTAAATCGTACGCATTATTATCTCACGCACGTGTGCTCACTAAAATGTTGTCTGTCTTTCAAAGTGGCTTCCACGTCAACTCAATGAGGGACAGAGCTGTTCACTGGGAAAGCTCATATTCCAGCTTTGACCGAGGAGCCGATGAGTTGAACAACAGTTCGACGAAAGTTACGTAAACAAGCGGACGCTGAAAAGATTGTCTGCGCCGTCGTCTCTTTCTGCTGTTACGGCACCTCAACTGTCTTTGCTGAACAAAGCCACCAGTCTTTTCATCACGCGCGAGCGTTATGTGAAAACGGAGAACGGCCGACGTGTCAGACACACCGATTTCAGTTATGTTTTTGAACCTCCAGAAGCAGCTGTTTCTGACATGACAGGTACACCTGTCGCAGAGGTAAGGTGGAACGGAAAATTCAGCTAGCTGCCCAAAGACACCGGAACACATATTAAAAACTTCGACCAAGCAAAGCCAAAAAGTATAAAGACACGCATAAAGCTTGTCTTCAAAATGTATATATGTAAAAATCCGCACTTCGTCAAACTGAAGAATTTCTTGCGTTTTCGGGTAATTAATTTAGAAACTATCTTTACTCTCGGCTGCTCAAACGCTGTTGAAGCTACACCACTTTATGCGCTCTACAAAAATAAAAGTTAATTTTATATGAATATCATTGCGAGTCTTATTTAAATTATGGTTATCCTTTTGGTCTACACAGGAGGAAACAATTAAACTACACCACAAATAATCAATCATAACCACAATACAGTTTAACAACCTCTTTCAGCTGAATTTTAAATAATCGAAGGCTACAACGATTGACGACTTGCTCAATCATAGCGTCCCATTCAAAGGTTGTTCTTTAGAAAATGTTTTTTTTTTCTAAAACGACGTCGTTTCTGTACTCCAATGGAGCTATTCCTCTGGTAGGGTACCTTTGGGAATATTCAATAAACATGATTATTCCACTGAAATTCACTGAAATACGCACTGAAATATTGACATCTTTATGCACTGAAAATAACTCCTTCAGTGATTATTTTTCCTTATTCATATCATTAAATTCGGTAGTCGTAGCCCCTTAGTACGCGGATATCTACTTAAGTAACGAAAACACCCTGGAAATTTTAAACGATACTTGCTAGATCTTTTTAGAGTTAATGATAAGACTCCGCCAAATGAAAGCTTTTAAGGAGATCTTAATGAAATGCCTACAAGGAATCCACTCCTGGGCTGGGTTAAAATCTGACATCCTTGATTACTTGTGTAGTTTCATTTAAGGTAAAAAGCTGCACTCGTAATGGTATTTTACTATATTGTAACTCAATAAACTCCTTTATTAATAAAGTGAAGAGGTATTGTGGCAAATCATAAAACTATTAACGAGCTATCTGAGTCATACAAAGCTGATTTTATCAACAAGGAACGATGTACCGGTAGTCTTATCTTTGTTAGTTCTACGTTATACCATTGTACAGTCGGGGACAAAGTCCCCAGGACACGCGAGCTGCGACTGAAACGCATTGCTCTGCCATCTGCCGGCATGTCGCCTGGTTTCGAGATATCGCTACAAGCGCATGCGCGTCCTACTGTGCCTACAAACATGTGTGTTTTCCTGCTCTTCTGAGGCGCTGCCCCTAACTCGGAATCGGGCGCGTGGTACCGCCTCGGAGATACCGCTTGCGGCTGACGAGCGTCTGCTACACATTCCGAAACTGGAAATACCGCCTGCGGCATTGCACCGTATTTCGCCGTGTCAGCACACCTTGCTTTATAACCAGTTAAGTTTATCGCTCAGTTGAGCTGCCGTGCCTCCTTGCTTTATAGGTGCCATGTCGGTAAGCGCTATCTCAGAGGCGGTACCACGCGCCCGATTCCGAGACAGGGGCCGCGCCGTGCATGAGACGGGAAAACACACATGTTTGCAGGCACAGCAGGACGCGCATGCGCTGCACGTGATCTCGAAGCCGGGCGACGCCGGCAGATGGCAGAGCAATGATTTCAATCACCAGCTCCGCGCATCCTGGGGACTTTTGTCCCTGACTGTCATTGTGCATATGAGATGATCGTAATAAAACAACCTTTTGTATTAATTACCACGGTAGGTAATTAAAATATGATGCTTATTGCGCTATTGGAATAATCATGCTAACGCTGCAGTTTCAGCAAGGTTTCTCAATTACGTTTAATTTAGTAACTCGAGCCACATGAATAGGAGAAAAAATCATCAATAAAAATGAAGGAAGTTTAGAAATCTCGTTAATGGGAAACTGGAGCACAGCTCTTGAATAGGAGGAGGAGGGCACGGATGTCTTTCAAAGTGGCTTCCACGTCTCTCCGTACTCTCCCCTCATTCTCTTCCTCCTCCACCCTCCTTTCCTCCTCATCCTCATCTCCTCCTCCTATGCTTCTCCACTCATCCTCTCGTCCTACTATTTTTATCCTCCTTCACTCTTTCCTCCTCCTTCCTCCTCCTCCTCCTCTTTTTCTTCTCTTCTCCTCCCGATAAATTTCCCGGCAAACGTTCCCTCTAATATGAGGTGCGTTCATAAAGTTCGTAATATCGGAACGAAAAATTACAAAAAATGGAACAAAACAGGCATCAACATGAGTTCGCGTCCCTCTAGTTTCCGCACAGTATAAACATCGCATGCTATAGTAGCTCGGAACGCCGCTAGGAGTCGAAACAAAAATGGCACCGCCCGTCGGAGCCAAACACATACAGTGATCCGTTTTTTCTTTCATATGAAGGGAAGCAATGCCAAAGATATTCATTCCAATCTGGGAGCTTTGTTCGGGGACAACACCCCATCTAGAAGGTAGTTTTAAAAAGCGCAAAGGACTAAGAAGATACTTTAATCTTTCTTTTTCTCCTTTTTCACTTCTACCGTCTCGTTCTCTAGATGCTCTATTAAATTCTGACAGTTGTATGTAAGCGCTCTGTCCTGTCCCCTCCTTTCCTTCTTAGTCCTTTGCGCTTTTTAAAACTACCTTCTAGATGTTCAATCAACTAGCCCCCAGTTAATTCTGAGACAACACCCCAGTTTATGACACTTTGGTTAAATGGCGCAAACGCTTCCAGTGTGTCCAAATAAGAGGAAAGCATTTCAAGGACGGCGACCAACTGATTGTTGAAATGGAGTGATTCATAAACACTCAAAACGAGGAGTTCTATAACATTGGCCTCCGGCATGATGGTGCATCGCTGGAAAAAAGGGGTAACTTTTGGTGGCGAATATATGAGAAAGTCTCAACTTCTCCTCGAAGTTTGATTGCTGAATCTCTATTCCTTCGTGACAATAATACGAACTTTATGAACAGCCCTCGTACTAACAAAAATTTGCCCGCTAAATTTAGCGGGTTAATTTTCCCGGTAAATTATCCCCTAAGTTATCCCGCTAAATCTAGCGGAGGAAACAGAATCTGTTAATGGGTGACGTAACATGAACTCATGTGACGTCATTTTCGCCGCTAAAGTTAGCGGAGAGAATGGACGTCACGTGATATGAACGCAATTCAGCAATGGGGAAACTGAACTGGTTGTTCAGGTCACGTGACGTCAATTTTTTCGCTAAATCTCTCGGGGGAAAAAGACGTCACATGACTTGATATCACGTCACCCATCAACAAATTATGTTTCTTCGCGAGATTTAGTGGTAAAACTGGCGTCGCGTGACCTCCCACCATTTCAGTTTGCCTCTAAATTTAGCGGGGCGGTTACGCCAAAGGTGACGGCGACGCCGACGCCGCTTAACTGCGAAAACGGGCGCCTAAGAGCTGCACTCTAAAACACGAAGAAATATAAGAGAAAAGAAAATTGCAGAATATGTGGGAAAACATGTGATGGGAAACAAAAAACAAAAACAAAATCTGTTTCCTTTTTACCCATCACACTGTCTGCAATAGCGAATGGTTGATTGAAGAACGAGAAGCGACAGAAACTAAGCGTTTGGACTAAAGCCACCAAGTAAGGTATGCTCCCCGTTCACAAATTATCATTTGGATTACGCCATTTTAATGCTTAGTGCAAAGCGCGCGCATTGGGCGATCGTTAGGATTCAAATGTAGTACTTCCCTAAGCTTTATATTCGACGTCAGAATCCCAAGAATATACAAGTTTGCTTTGTTTGGGAATGCTTTAACGTTTCTGGAGGACGGAGGACCGTTTTGTGCTAATTCGGGACAAGCTTTAGATAACTGACGATGATAAGCATCAAAATAGCTGAAGCGTCGTTACTATAAAGCGTGAATTATTTAGTAATGTTGAGTTGCAGGAGAGAAAAAGGAATGAATAGGTTATTGAACGAAGAATAATTAAATATTTTGCGGCTATACCTTGTAAAAATTGTTGTTTTTCTAAACCTATATTGGTCGATGAAGTCTTATACTGATTGTTGAATAATGCGAGAACAAAATAATATTAATATTATTAATAATAAAAAAAAATTCCAGCATTTTGATTTTATGATTATTAAGGGTCGGGTCTGTGGAAGTCAGTGTTGGCTTGTGCGACACAACCCTGCAATGATGATAGCCACTATGAGTGGTGGACGGGCGTTCTCGGCATTGCTTAAAGCAGTCAGTATACAAATTCAGAATAATTCACAAATGGCATAAATAAGACAAACAGAGATGATTACTACAGCTACACTATACCACCTTGAAGACAAAGTAATATTTTCATTTTTAAACACATAGATGGGAAAATGTACACTTTTAAAAAGTAAAAAAAAAAGAACTACTATTTGCAACAGAGAAAAGAACATATGATATATGTATAAAGGCAAGTATCACAAAAATAGGCACCGAGGCATACATATACCCATTTTTAGATCTAAACATACGCACATGGTTATGCAAATATACAAGTACTTACAGCATAGATAGAGACAGAAACAAATGCCTTTATAAATTCAGCACAAGTACAGATCAAGATGTTATTCAGAAAACCAAATGCACATGTTGTTTCCAGCACATTTCTTTCAGATACGTTTTCGAAAGATTGTTGTGAATCGATTTGATTAAGAATGTCTGGTAGTTTGCTAAAGATGTCAGGCACGTAAAATGAACGCACTCTTTTTACAGTTGGTGTATATTCGAGGAATTATAAAGCGTTTACTATTTATAATAGAGTGAGGTGTTTTAAACGAACTATTTCTATAAAGTTTTAGGATGGCACATCGTTGAAAAAGAGGCAAAAAACGCTGTAGGCAAACTTATGAGAACACGTCACCATCCTGTATTATGTTGGGATCATAGGCAACGCTTTTGGCGATAGCTCTTAATGATGACATTAACTTTATATCTCCAAAGAGCTGAACAGTTGGCGACGACTGATCCCGTATCGCGAGAGTGTTAATGACCATTTTTAAGGCGGAGATTGGGAGGAAGGTGTTAATCATGTATAATAAACATCATACACTTCGCAGTTTTTTAGACAAATAATCCAAAGTGTCTATTCCATAATAGGTTGCTATAGAAGAAAATTCCGAAATATTTTACTGTATTTATGTATGGTAGAGGCGTACAGCTGCAAGATACACAATACGATGAAGGAAATATAAAAGGTATGTCTATCCACGTCCGCTTGAATGGAGTACGGAAACAGACAAGTTTCGTTTTTTGCACATTCACAGATACTCGATTTGCTTTAAACCAGTTCATGACACATGTAGAATTCCTTTGCAGCACCTTGATTGCACTACGCACGCTGATATGAGTGCATAATAAAAATGTGTCATCTGCATATCTGCATATTGATAAATTGAACATCCTGATGTTGATCTGGCGAGATCGTTCATGTAACGATTATAAAGAACGGGGACACGATCGAGCCTTGCGGTACTACCTTCTATAGACACACTTTGGCACTTGTTTTGTGGCAAACGAATCCCTGTTGCGATCTGTCAGTCAGAAAGTTTTGAAGCAACGAAAAAATGGACCCCGAAATTTGTAATTGCAACGCTTGTTCAGCAGTATCTGGTGATTGAAAGAATGAGACGATTTCCACACATCAAGCAGTATAATAAATCCTATACAAGTAATACTATTGATAAACCACCATTCAATCAATAAACTAATCAATCAATGTTTATTAGAGTGCCCAGGCACAACCTTGCGGTCTTGGTACTGGCAAACTAGATGGAAATGAATACATAAAACACACAAATACAAAAGAGCAATGCAGTATGCAATAACTGTATATAATCATGCACGACGTACACTGAGCTGAATGATAACGAAGTACAATTTATAGGTCTTGTGTACAATGATAAAAAATTGCAGTAATAAAATAATAAAAATATTCATAATAATAATTAATAATATTTTTAAGATTTTTACAATAAATAAAATGACAGGAGGGCACTCAAGACTACTTGCGTGCAGGAAGGCGAAAGCATTATAGTCCCGCGGGAGAAATGTTTTCGAGTCATGTTTCTGCACGTACTAACAGTTAGGACGACGTCGAGGACGACGTCAACGACGACGTCCAGTACGACGTCGAAGGCGGCCACTAGGACGTCTTCAACGACGATCTCTTGGACGACCTCAAGGACGACGTCTACCATGACGTCGAGGATGACGTCCTAGAGGACAATGTCAAGCGCGATGTCTAGGACGACCTCTAGGACGGCCTCTAGGACGACCTTAAGGGCGACGTCTAGGACGACGCCGAGAACGACGTTAAGGAGGCTGCGGCGTATTTGCGTGGGCGTCTACGGTTGCCTTCGGAAGTCGCCGCAGACGTCAACGCTGCTGCCGATGTTGACGCCGTAGATGCAAACGCCGTCGCCTTACAGTCCATCGCACGGCGCACACAACGAGCAGAGAAGTAATGCGACGCGGACCTTTTGCACATGCGCTCCGGCGGAGACATCACGCTCCCGAACTTGAGTGTGAATGGCGCGTGATTGATGGCTTCTTTTAGCCATCTTCCGGGCACAACGCCGCCGCTTTTTTCAACGTAATGGGACAAGTAAGGTCTTCCAAGATGTCTAGCATAGCCTCTAGGACGAACTCAAGGATGGCGCCAAGGACAGTATCTACACTTGAGCAAACGATTCAGTGGCGCCTGCCACTGAATCTTATTGTTATGGCCATATACGTCGCTTTTTCTCAATGAGACAAGTAAGGGTTTCTCATAATAGTAATAATTTTAATATTATTTCGTGAATGAGCAGGCTATCCACGGCACAACGCAGGTTCGTCAAAGCCTTCGAGGGCTTGTGCGACTAAACCGAAAATGTAGTTAAAACGTTAGAAGTATAAAAAGACGGAAGTTCCATAATAACAATAAAGATGTCACTTTAACAGTTTTTACAGGACTTCCAGACGAGGCCTTAAGCCCACCCCTTCTCTCCCCAAAAAACAACAACAACAGCTACAACAACAAAAAACAAAGATACGAAATTAAAATATAGGTCATGTCACTTTAAACCATTGAATTGTTCCTCAAAACGGTACAAGTTGAAAACATTACAAATGCAGTCTTAGCTATTCAATATAAAAAGAAATCACAAAATTATTCTTGATAGAGAAATACAAAGCACCATTTAACCTTCGGATTATACTGCTAAGAAATACATGTTTTAAGACACATGTTTGTTGTAGATATTGCTGATACACAAAACGAAAACAAGAAAACGAATGAAGTACTAAAAGGAAGTTATAAAAAAGACACACCAATGAAGTTGTAAATGTTTAGAGAGATACATCGGTGGATGGGGGATGGCGAATTGCTTTCCAAAGCCTTCTTCTAGAAGTGAAAACAGGAAAATTATAAGGTAAGGAATTGTAAATTTGAGGAACATAGAAGGTCCACCGGTTTTTGTCACAACGAGTGTAACATGCAGGGACAAAGAATCATGAAACCACGTTGTAGTTCTCGCATGTTTGGTCGAAGTGTTTTACAGTCGTCATTCCAGTAGTGGTCAAGGACTACCGTTTCAATAAACAGGGACTGGAAGTGGGGCATAAATGATATGTAAGGCATATTCAGAAATGAAGTAGCAGGTTTGTAATAAACAGTGCGCAGCATTCATTATAAGATGTTATTAACTGTTGACCTCCAGAATTCAGAGTATCTCCAAAAAAAGGTTTCACGCCGTAGCGGAGGGTACTATTTGTTAAGAAGAACTATGAGCTTTCGAAGATTAAATGGAAGAAACGTCTTGATGTTCTACATTACGCAGGTCTCCTTAATATAAAACCATCTTTTTGTAAGGCGTGAATTCTAGGAACGATCAGAATCAAAAATAATACCTAGATACTTCACTGTGTCTCGAGGAAACGAATAGTGTCAAATTAAAAGGTGACTCAATGGGATTTGTGGATGTAAATATTGATATTTAGGTCAACAACTTTAAGAGGATTGTGAAAGCATACGAACTTTTTTTAAACATTGATAGCAATACGAGTTTAGGCGAACCGATTCATTAAGTCTAGGAAACGTTCTTGGAGCATTCCCATAGCCCTTGGATACGAAAGATGACTTGTTAACAAAAGAGTGTCATCCGCGTATCGATAAAGAGTACAATTCGAAACTTTGGTAGATCATGGTATTGAAGTCGATTATAAATATTAAATGTTAAAGAATCGAGCCTTGGGCAGCGTTTAAAGAACCTTCGGTGCTATGTATACCGTTGATTGAAACTAGTTATGATGGATTTTGAAGAAAATTAGTTAGCAATCGTAAACAAGAAGACCCCGGAATCCAACAGCAGAAAAGTTTTGTAACAAAATGGAATATGACTCACAGTGTCGAACGCCTTTCTTACATTGAGAAAGCACGCACAAATATAAAGATTATACTCAAAACCTCAATTCAAGTTGTCAGATAGTGATTCAGGAAGAGGCTGTATGCCACGTCCCGGCACAAAACCGTATTGGGTGGGGAACATAATGTTTTATTCGTCTACGAAAGAAGATACAGAAATGTGAATGAATTGTTCAGAATGGAAGCTTGGGCGTGTTGGTAAGGCGTGATGATTTAAAAGGTACAGAGAAACAGACGGGACGGAAGACACGAGACAAACAAACGCTGAACTTACAACTGAAATTTTAATCGTCAAGGCGCAGCCTATATACACGATCGTGTATAAAGGCTGAGCCTTGACGATTAAAACTTCAGTTGTAAGTTCAGCTGTTGTTTGTCTCTTCTTCCCTCTTGTCTGTTTCGCTGTACGTTTTAAATGTAAATGAATGTTTCAAATATTTTAGCGAGGCATCGTAAAACAGATATTGTCCGATAGTTTTCGATCTGACCACGTTGGTCTCCCTTTAATCGAGGTTTAGTAATGGCAGTTTTTAATTTGATGGGTATGTGAACTGACTCGATTATTCTGTTGAACATAAATAAAAGTGTGTCTTGTAATAATATGATAATCATAGTAGTAATAATGAAATATAATAATAATAAATGATTTCATCAACTCATCTATATTTTTAAGCAATGTCCAGTAACAACCATGAGGTCTTGGTGCTGACACACCTGCTAAACGCCAAAGTCATAAAACATAATCAAAAAATTAAAAAAGGTAATGTACTATACACTATACATGATTATAAAACAAAGGTGAATATTTAAACATAGTTCTAGGTAGAACATGTGCGAACTGTAGAATAAAAACATTTAGGAAGCAATAACAACAGACAAGGAACAGAATACAGTAACAATACAGGCGCTGGGCAGGGTTACACAGCGCGCCATCGTCGTTTGATCATCAGCGCCACTGCCGCCAAATGAGGCAACACTGGGGAGGCTAAAATCGGCAGCGCTGCCGATCCTAGCGAGACTAAGGTTTTACTAAATCTGAGCGTTGTAATGTGGCGCAATACACCACCAACAACTTTGAAAATGCATCTAATGTTAGATATCTTATTGTGTATGCATATGTATTCTAGCATTAGGGAGTGTTATTGGTTGCCTTCCTCGATAGGTTGAGACAACTCAAAGTGGGAACTAGCAGAACAATAGTAAACGTCCTAATATTACGGCGACATTTTAAGTGAAATCAAGTAGACAAGCACCGTTTTCTTTTTCTTGACGTTTTTTGCCCGTGCTTCGAACTCACAAATGCGAAGGCTGCGTCGATCTTCTCTCATCTACAAAATGGGAAATAAAAAGCCTCCATCTCCCCCCCCTCTTTATTGTCAAATGGTCCTTTAACCCTTGATTTTCCAAGTGAACCCTTTTCGCATGAATAGCTGAGCTCATTTTGAGGATCAGCTTGTTTTCCGTCTCCTCGTCGACTTGTTGAAGACGACTATGGTGTCCGAGGAATGTGTTCTTTGTGCAACTGACTGTAGATGGAAGGTGTCATATGCAGCTGCTCGTCGCAAGGTGATGCTCGTTGTCGTCGATTGAATATGCTGTTGTTCTCTTTTACATGGAACACCAACAAACGCTGCAGGAATAACCTTTTGTCGTGGGGTACGATCATTTGTTTTTTTCTGTAGTAGGCTCTTTTCTTGCAGCGGGAATGAAGTCAGAACCAAATACACACGGGTAGAAATAGAGCTACCCTCCTGGATAGCAACGCGATCACGCTAAAGACGCAAATGACAGTCCGCTCTGCAACCGGCGACGTGAGAGACAAAACGCTTAAACTGCGAAAACGTCCGCAAAACGTCGTTCGACCAGGATGTGTCCGCAAAGCAGAGAGCAGTAAAAAGGACAAATGACTGATCTGATTTATTGAGTCGTCGCATCGATCCCAAATACGACACCGCTCTTTAAGCGCATTAATTCCAAATATTAAGTAACCTAGCCCGTCCAGAAACCCACCTAAAGTATTGTAACGTTAACGGGATAGTCATTTTATACGATTTACGGTACTAATTTCTCTCCAACAGCGTTCTTCTTCACGAACTCGGCGGGAACCTGCGGAGCTTCACGCCTGCTAAGCTTTTGGGGTTGCGACAGTCTAGTAGGCAACAGTGCATACAGCTTCGACGTTGGCACTTCTGTGACAGCTGACAGCAATGTTTAAAGTAAAAGGCAAACCAACTTTCCCATCAACACCTTCCAAGTGGCGCATCATCAGCCCCACCAGCAAGCAGGCTGGTGAAAGGACCTTCCCAGTGTTGCAAATATATTAAGCCAGATGGCGCAACGTGTCACTCAAACATAATTGTCCTGAGGCCACGCCGGCGCCAAGGTTAACGGGAGAGAGGTGCGGGTGGCTGTTTCGGAAGATTTCCAGCGGCAGGGACGGGATCGAAGAAGGGCAACGGATGGACCACAGCGTCGCCTGCATGATCGCAGACCACGCCATCGCTGCTGACGCCGGTTCAGAAACCTGCTTTGGACTGCGTTGCGTTTTTTGCAAGAAGACGCGACTGCGGGTTGCCATGGCGACCCTTGCAACGTGCCGATGGAAAGGCGACGCTTTACACGACGCAGCACAACGCGACGCAACGCTGCGCAGTCGACGCGACGCAACACAGCGCAGTCGGCGCAAATACAAGCTGTCCCCCAAAAATATTTTTTTCTCAAAGCAAAAAGAAAAAAAAATAGGCATCGCCGAACGGTTATTTACCGCTTAAATATTGCGCTTGAGGTCCGAACCAAATGCCAAACTTTCAGCACGAACCGATATCTCATTAAAAAGGTTCTAAGTGATTTCATGAAAATTTCAACAGGAAATTTGACCCTTTTTTGTCAGTTTTCGTTTTCTGGCGTCACAGAGGTCTTATATTCAAGAGCTCCGTCGGCATCCATGTTCCTAGTGAAATTGTTGTGAAATCACTTATAAATTCAGAATAAAATATCGGATCGTGCTGAAACTTTGGCATCTGGTTCGCACCTTTAGCGCAACATTTGGGCGGAGAATGACTGGTCGGCAAGCGTAATTAAGTTTTACACAAAAAAAACCCAGTAAATAATTTTCGGGGACACACCGTATGTGAACCGATCGTTTGGCTTAGCAGGACCGTAGATCTTCCCACTGCGCTCGCAAAAGAATGAGCTCACGCGAGACTAAAGAAATGTGTCCACCTTATCCGGCAATCACATAGTTATAAAAGTGATACACCATCATAGAAATAAAAAACATAAAAAATAGAAAACAAAGATGTCATAATCACACACACGCTGGTAGCTTGATTACTTATCGAAAATACTTAATGTAAAAAAAGTAGTAAATGGCAACGTATGGAACAAACCCCTGGGATAAAACGGGTACTGAAAGTGATTGGAATGAGAAAAGGCATAATGCCAAGCAGTGCTTTAAAGCCTGGAAGATTCAACAGCTTCGTTGATAGCCTTAAGCAAAAAAAAATCATGTAAACGACGTATATTTAGCGAAAAACACAATCTCAGTTTCTGATGTAATATGTCATAAGTCCAGTAGCAATTACGCAAAAAAAAACAACAACAATAGTCTTGAATAATTCCTAAACCGTCTTTGAACACGTGGAATAGGGGATGGCGCACAAAGCACTGCCTCACGAAACAAGCAGAGGAAGAAAATCGCTATGTGAAACAATAAATCGCACCAAGAGCCATGCGCGATACCCCACAAACAACTGATGCAAGGTTATTGAATTTGAATGCTGAGCCATTAAACTAATTCCAAGGTCACGAATTGCCCACAGTCTGGCAATCACAGTGCAGTTTAAGGTGCAAATAAATACAAAATCGGTCACGTATTCTGCTCGTTTTTAAGCCCATTCAGAACTAGGGAATTCTTCAGGATTGCTGCTAAAGCCTCATCTTGAAGAAGCACGCAGTCTGTAAGAGGGTGAATACAGCGAAGCAGCTTGATATCATCAGTAAACAACAACGTTTGGGAGTTCTTGACACAAAGCGAAGTATCTTTTCTAAACAAAATGAAAATAAAAGTGGACGAAAATTTCTTCACTTTGACACTGAAAGCAACATCTCCTAGATAAAAATACCGTAGTGCTGAATGAAACTGCGTCATAAGAAAAGGCCAACGCTGGACACAGATTGAACACGACGAATGCGTCAACGTTGGTCTCAAACTTGACTCAAAGCCGAGCGCTGCCGCAGATATCGTTTCCAATCGGTGTTCCGCCTTGGCCTTCTCTGATGACGCCATCTCACACTGGCCTACAGCTTTGTAATTGATAAGGTGTTGCCGAAAGATGATGAATACGATTAACATTAAGCAACTCGAAAGACGAACACAATTTGCGTGAAATTAATGGTAACTTTTATTTTGAATTGGCTTTATTTAGCCACTAGGTATAAGGTAAAAAGGCCAAAGTCAGATTAATACAGCCTGACATGGCACTATTAGCCGTTTAGAGTGCTCAGCGGGTGAAAAAAAAACAATGCACAATAAAGAAGTACATTAACATGCAGCAACACATCAACAATCAGAACAGCACATTTCGTATAGAGTTTAAACAATCGTCAGTACTTTTCTTAACTCTTTAGAAGTGCAAAATAAACAATTTAACCTAACTCAAGATCAATGCAAACATAATTTGAAAGTATTTACTCAACGTGACATGATCGAAGGTACCGTTTTAAACTAATTTGAATCTATGTAGTCAAGCACAATCTGAAAGCTTTTCCTTAACGACTGGATATTTGTTTGAGAAATCCGGCATCAGGTATGCTAATTGGTGATGTCCATAATTTCTCCGAGACCAAGGTATTCAATAAGAACCATGTCGAAGATTGTATTGTGTATTATGAGGAACAAGCTCTTCAGAATTCAGGACTGTTCACTAATAATATTATTATCTCTCTCTCTCTCTCTCTCTCTCTCTCTCTACAAATATATATATATGAATTGAAATTTTAAGTAGGAATAGATGAGAAATGGTAAGACGTCTGTTTAAAGAAGAACTGTGCTGTGTGGTTAGTACGCTCAAGGTTTTCTATACCAGTAATAGTCTGTAATGAAGACAAGAGTGCACTGAGGTGTAGTACAATTTTCGTTTTAACCCACATGGAACCAGTAATCTGATTTTGTCTAAATACCAATTGATATAGAAATGCCGGATTGAATTTTATTTATACGAGGTGTCCAGCTTAGATTTTCTTCGAAAATAACCCCCAAGAATGTTTAGACGTTGATACACTCAATCACAGCGTCTTGGAATTTTCAAATAATTTCATAATCACCAAGTTTATTTCGTGACTTAAAAATTACATATTTTGTTTTTGTGACATATAATTGTAGTTGATTACAGTCGAGCCATTCGGATATTTCTTTGAGCCACGTGTTAGCTTTAATTTGAAGATAACGCAAAAAATGAGCCCACAGCAGTAGGCATAATTCAAAACATACCTCTAGAGGTTAGACAGAATTATATTATAATGAGCCTTGTCGAATACCATAGAGGTAAAATTAATTGCATAAACATGTTTGTTTGCGGTCACATACAGCCGCCTCTGTGGCTCCGAGGCGAGAGCGCTGGCCTACGGATCCCCATGTGGCGGGTTCGAATCCCGGCCGAGGTGCCCGCAATCTGACGGAGGCTTATTGCGGAGAAGGCGCCGTGTAACCGAGCTTTCGGTTGCACGTCAAAAGATCCCCAGGTGGTCCAAATTAATCCTCAGTCCTCCGCTGGGGCGTGCCAGATGCCCGTCATTGGTTTGGCACGTAAAACCCCAAAATTTGACTTTTGCGGTCACATACAAACGGCACAGTGTAATCCCAAATTCCCCAGATTTGTTTTCAGCGACTTCACCTTGGGGATCCGTGTTGCTCAGGTGACAAGTTTCATGTCAAATAACTGTAAGCATGCTAAATGCCGATAATATTGTCGAATCGATTCACCTAACCCCGTGATGAGCTAGCGCGCGCTGACAAACTTCTGTGAGAAAACGAAATGGCCATTCTGATGAAGATAACAAAGAGAAACTAAACCGTACATCTAAACCAATCAGCTTGAACACAAAAAACAAGACATTCTTGGGTGGTCAACGTTGACCTGTGTTCAAAAGAGCGGCACCTACACTCTAGAATAGTCTGCAGGTTTACTTTCCCTCATAACACGGAAACAGTCAATCCCATCAAACAATCTAAGATTCCCAGCGAATGACGAAGCTTAGGATACGATTAGAGCTAAAACATACAGTGTGCGCAATGGCGAAGTGAATCACGTTTAATTTGGTTATTGTCAATATGTGCATCGCGTTAATACGTGAGCGTTTGGACAGGAAATTTTATGCAGGAACATTTATGCGTGAAAGTTTCTGCATGAAAGTTTGTGCGTGAAAATTTGTGTAGAAAACTGTATGCAGGAAAGTAAACTCACAAACTCCCCTTCTGAGAATGTAGGATGGTTTAAATTCGAGGTTTGGATGCTTTGTCAAACGCGTTACATTATGTTAGTGAAATCGTACTCGCCGTTTTGCGGGTGATGTGAAACTCCTTGAAACAAGCCATCGCGAGTGCCTGACTAAAGAGCGCTTAAATTGCACGAGAGTCCCCACAACTTTCTTGGTGATACGTGGTATGGTATCATATGGGTAACGGATAAACATTCGCGAATTATATCAGGCAACTTGTTCCAACGTATCAGATGAGATCGGTGTTGTACACATTCCTCAAAAAGTGGAACGGAAGCTTGTTCCGCGTCCCTCTTGATTTTTTGAACGCGTTCCCTTTACAAGTTCCATCTGCGAGAAAGGAACTCGTTCCCATTACAGTTTAAAAATTGAACGTATCGTTACAAATGCGTTACATATTCAACTTACATTTGTATTTTGCTAACTACCATATTTACATAGATGAAACTAAGCTTTGTTTTATCCATTCTATCAAATATCAACATACGAATTTGAATGTCGTGATGGAAGGACACCAGGAGAAGAAAACAAGCGAAAGCAAGGTTTCATTTGTTGATATATTAACGTTTAAAAATATCAGCGTTTTGCCAAATTCATGTTTGTGGTGGGCTATGCAGACAAGCCAAATGTACTCTTGCCCCACTTTGCAGGAGCGTTTTACAACAACTTCACACGTTTCAATCTCACAAACTCCCGTGTTTGAACTTTTCAACATTTGCTTCTCGATGTTGCTGTCCGCAAGACGAGCAAGTGGAGAAGAGGGAAGGGCTTTTGGAAGGTCAGTCTTGAAAACCACAAGTCCCTCTTCGCGACGGTTGAATTCGTTGTCCAGTTTGAAGGTGGGAGAAGAGGAGAGGGAATGAAAGTCAATTCTTGTGCATCTGGCCAATGTTTGGGATAGACGGGTGCGTTTGATGCCCTACAACCCGATATTTTGTTGTAACTCTAGGTTTCTTTGTAGAAATTCAGTGATGGCTGCAGTCGGCCTGAGATTTCTGGGTGCATGAGGATTTGCGGAAGCAAAGAAAGTAGCTGAGTTTGAGACGTCCCTTTTTCTGTATTTTCCTTCGACTAAATGTTAGGATTTCTGTACAGCAGTCTCGGGCACTGAAAAGAGAATCAACGCTCACTAGCTCTCCTGCACCCTACTGTTACCGAGCGAGGACCTCGCAAAATAAACCCTAACTAACAAAAAACTCAACGAGATCCTGCTCTTCGTAAATATATTGTTTTAACTCTTCTTTTTATAAATTCCCATTCTAAAAATAAAAAATGACCCCACTGGACGAAGAAAAGGAACGCCGTTCCTTCTTCCGTTCCCGCTAAAAATGTAACGAGTTCCCCTTCCAGTTCCACCGATGCAAAATGGAACGGCGGCGTTCCTTCGTTCCTACTAAAAGAAACGCGTTCCAGGAACCCAGTTCCTTAAACGCCGTTCCGTATTACACTGTATGAGATATACCCCATATAGAAAGTACAAACTAGATCATACTCTCCACTACGCCAGACGCGTCAAATATTGGCTATATACTTAAAAGGGGCATGAAATTATTTTTGTGCAGCAATAAACACTGTTTAATTGAGAATTTACTACTTGAATGTCGTTTAGTGTATTAAAAGTAGTACACAAGGGCAGTCAGCCAAAACCTCGTTTTTTTGTACGAAATTTAAAGAAAATGGAGGACAATTTATTACCTCCTTTCTTCCGAAAGCGATCCGCCTTTTAACTGTGATACATCCGCGGTACCTTAGCACGTCAGCCGAACACAGCTCAGACATTGCATTAGAACACCGCGTCACGCGGGCCTATATCTCCTCAACAATCAATCCGCCGACGAAAACTTGGATTCGCATTCGTGGCCAATATGTGCCGTGAAGACACTTTTTCCACTTGCGAATGGCAAGCTTTATGTTGTGCTTAAAAAGCCCGGCGGAAGCTTGGAGTCATCGTATTCTCAAACCAACGCCGCTATAGTTCACAATCTGACTTTATTCTTATTTATGTCAATAAAAGCAAAATGGCCAGTCGTGAAATGCCGACCACGTTGGTAAGAATGCTGGGAGGGCTGTCGTTATCAGCGACGTGACCGATCGAAAGCGTCGCAATGGTCGGTCTGCCACGATTTGCCGGATGCTGAATATCGCGCCAGCAAAAAATTCCGCATCGACGGAAAGAAGAGTAATGTAACAACTACAATTCTGACGCTGTGTGCAGTATTGTCTTTCAGGGCCAATGAATTCAAGCTTCCACCATGCTAAATACAAACACTATCAAACTTGTTGTTTGCAAAGTAATGACGTCAGGAGAGGGAACCATAGGAGGGCGACATAAAAACATCTCGCCGCCAATAGCTTGAACATTTATCGACGATTGAATTAGACGCAACGAACACGAACGGCTAACCACGTTGACCCTTAGACTGCTGGAAAACTTCCGGTTCCGGTGAAATACTACGTCATGGTGACGTGACTTCTCATTTCGCTTTCGCCTTGAGGAGGAAAGCTAAGGTGAAGGATGTAAAATCATGCCATGATCCATTTAACAATATTATATAATACTGGAACAATTTCGTTAATTGCGAATATACGCACAAAACAGCAAGCCCCCCCCCCCCGCAAAGCATGTTGATATGGTACAATTAATTAGATGTAGCGTTAGTTTGTTTCTAAAAAAGACTTGTAGCAGCAACTAACTTTATTACGACGTTAGACTCGAGGCATCAGTAGAAACAACATTATTACGGCCGTTATAGCCACGAAAAATCAATACCATCGATCGATACACTAGTTATTCCGTGTCGTAATTAACGTATTACGCGTAAAAAATACGTAGAAAAATGGATTCCAGCAGCAGGGAGCGTATTGGCAGCAATTGCCCGTGGCCGCACTTTTTACGTCCCAGGCAATACAGTAGTCTGTAAGCTTGATGCTTCTCTGACTTTTTGTACTTTCCTTCTCAAGGGCGGAGGCAATTCTAGACATCGGCAGTTTTGGGAACGGCACAGTAAAACTTACGAGGATGCAGTTTTATCGTTGAGAATACCCATGAGGATCGTAAAGTGACAAGACTCTGGAACCTAGAGGGCTCGAACCAAAACATCGAAGCCTTCGTGATCCCGCCGTCGTCTAATGAACAAGAAGGCTAGGCGAGTGCTTTCTTGGCCTTAAGCCAATCAGCGTTGTTTCTATTATTTTAGGTTGTTATACTTACTATCTCTTACTTGGTTTTCTCTTCGTGGAATGAGGAATCACAGGGCAGAGTGCAAGAACCTCCCAGTCCACGATCTCCAAGGGGACCGGCTTCAACAGTGCGCATGTAGTACTCCCACATATGCCATCGAAATAAAAGAAACAAGGATGAGCTTTGCGCTTTGAGAATCATGCCGGTCTGACAAGCTTTTTAGTGGTTTATGACATCATGCTCATACATGTTTGTTGTCAAGGGTAGAGCAGGCTTTGTGGTGTACGAGTGCTATCAAAGCTACTTGCGTGAACGCGCGCAAATAAGACACAGCTTTGTGCTATCGCAATTGTGTGGGGCAACGGCACTCTGAAAGTTTGGGGAGCATTGATAACGTGGCGGAAAATCAACGACACCCACTATTGAGTGCAGCGGTCAATAACCCTGGAAACCTTAACATGCGAATTCCTGCGATAAAGCGCTGGACTACAATTTTTTAACAAGAATGCCGAGCGGAAGTTTGGCGCTATTAAATGTGCTAATGACACATGCCAGTTCGTGAAACGAAAGCAGCTTCGAGAGCTAGAATTTTTGCTATTCAATGACGTCAGAGCTTCTGGAGCGAGCACATTGCTTAATGTAACGTGTTTTTCTACAAGAAACCTTCAAGATAAAGAGTCTATATTGAGGTCAAACCAGAGTCCAATTTGAATTAAACATGGAACAAAAGAGAACGACTTCGACGGTGCGCAGGCTCACACTGCCTTTTCTATGTTACCGCCCTCGCGTGAGCCGAAAGGGCGGTGATCCAACTTGAGTCCCTCTTTAATTTTACCACAAACTATAAATTAATCCATGCACGTACCAATATCTTCGACAGCGTTTTTTAATTTATTTATTTATGCACATACCTACATCGCCCAGGGGGCATTATTGTAGGGGGATTACGTGAAAGAAAATACATAACAAAACAAGTGAAATAACAAGAAGACCTAAAATAACATAGAAGTTCCAGGTAGCTACTGGAAACAAAAAGTTTTGTAAAACTGGGAAGAACACGTTTTCAGGAGAATCGACAATTGAGCTCTCCAGACGATTCCACTCGGAAAGAGTATGGGGAAAAAAAGTGGGCAAAAACATCCGTTCGGCAGTTAATTTCTCGAACTTCCATCTGGTGATCCGTTCTTCTTGATACATAACTTGATGCCTGCATATACATACTTTTATGCATTCCAGATTGATCATTATAAATAGCGTAAAAATAGCTTTCACCTTAAAAAGTTTCTTCGTTGGCAAAAAGAGACTCCAATTAAGTAAGCTTTTTAAGTTAGTGATGCTCGAGCGAAAATCATAGTTACTGGTTACAAAACGAGCTGCACCGTACTGGATCCGTTCCACTTTATAAAATAAATTATGAAAATGAGGGTCCCATATTGCACATGCGTATTCCAAAATTTGTCGCACATTTATTGTATAGAGCGCCTCCTTGAGGGATACTGGCGAAGTTTTGAAAATGCGTTTAATAAAGTTTAGAACACCGCTTCCTTTATTAGTCACGTAGTTTATGTGCTTATTCCAGGTCAGATCAGATGAAAAGTATGTACATAAGTACTTGAAATTGTTAACGCAATCAAGAATGTGCGTTGTATGAAAAGTTATGCGTGAACTATTTATTCTGATGTTGTCAAGGCTGGTGTAGCTTTCAAGATACTCTGCATGCAACGCAAGCGAATGAGACGCAAAAAGAAGCTCTGCATGCTCTCGCAGCACTGCACCACTGCACCACTGCACCACTGTTGAGTATATGGTAGCTTTGGCCATCTAGCAGATTTTTAATATGCTTACAGACCCTAGGATCATTACCAGCATTATTTAATCGACGACATAGAAACGATTTGGATCCGCCAGGTTTGTTTTAAGTGTCTACCATTGTTGTCCAAGTGTGACTGTCCTGAAATCTGAGCTTAAGTGTAAGCTTCAGCAATCTCGTTGACAATAATACCGCATGCAACGTCGACACAGCATTATTTATGAACAATGCGATATCAACAAAACAATATACTTACTGTAACCTCACTTCATTACTCGGAATTGGGTTGACTCGAAAAGGATCTGGCCTTTCTTATCTAAGACAACATCTTGAAAAACTCCTTTATCATGCACTACCCAGAACTAAAATAAAACAACGAAAATATTAAAAAACCGCAATTTTTGTTTATAATTTTTGCTTAGTTCCGTATAACCTAGTTGGGCTAGCGCTCTCAACAGCCCTCAAGCTAATCATTGTTTACATTACCTAACTGTCATTGAGCACAACCAAGTTGTCCGGTGTTACATGGTACATAGGCCTAATAACCGCAGTTGAGATGCGTGTCAAGAGACACAATTGAACCGAAAGAAAACCAAAACTGATGCCCCTTTTTTTAAATAGTGGTGCAAATGAATTTAATGCACACTTTTCAATAATTAATAATAATAAATAATAATAATCTTTATTATTATTATTTATTATAATAAACACTTAAAACAAAATAGAACGAACATATTTTTTTTTCAGAATAAAAAATTAAAGACGTTTACAATTCCCTGTAATGCCTAATTAGAGCGCAACTCTTGAGGAGGAGGAGGGGAGGGTATGTCACTGCTCCCTCTCCATACCCTCCGCTCCTTCTCGCCGGCTCCCCTCACATTTAGTTGTAAACTTTCGCTAAATTTCCGGCTAAATTTAGCGATAATTCCCCTGGTAAATCTAGCGGGCAAATGTTCCCCTAAATTTAGGGGAAATTTACAAACATGTTGAAGCTTAATTTAGCGGCAAAATTGCCAACAGTTTACCGCTAAATTTAGCAGGAACATTTCGCTGTTTAATCTAGCGGGAAAACTTCCCCTCTAATTTTAACGGAAAATTTCCCGCCATATTGAGCGAAAAAGCTTAGCCGCTAAATTTAGCGGAAACATTTTACTCTCGTGACGCCATGTGTGACATGACTATAGGTAACGTCCCATAATGCAACGCGTGGTTACGAAGAAGCCGACGCCGCTCTCAACCAGGAAACGGGCGCCTAAGAGCTGCGCTCTAAAAGACGTCAATCAGAGCGTCTTAGACGAATTTAAGCAGGAGGGACACAACGAAATCCATATCGACACCGACATTACAGTGGCCGCCCTCGCCAAGCTTTGGCTTCCTCGATGTGCCGTGGTCCTTCTAGTGGCAACCCTGACCCCGAATCATACCCCTTGCGACAATATTTGGAGTTACGATATTTGTTAGACACCTCACCCAATCTTCCGCAATAGTATGTTCTTCGCTGGCGATGGCCATGGGCGGCGATGCGGTAGACGCCACCATCTTTTGCACTATTGGGGTGAACCCTAATCAGTTATATTCCGTTTCACCTCATGTTGTACCGCAGCAAAGGCTAGAAGCTCGAGCTCATAGCGTTGGCCCCCTAGTTCACGAGAGCTTGTTCCACCGAGATGTGCCCTAGAGAAAGAAGCTCACTCTTGTAGCCTTTCGTGCGGTATATCATAAGGTAAAATAGAAGCTTACTTTTGTAGCCTTTCCTCCGGTATATCATATGGTGAAATAGAGTACAACTGAGGTAGGCCAGCTCAGTTGAACTTAACGGCCGTTAGCGGCTCAATGACAGTTAGTTCCTCCGTGTAACTTCCGGCCGATCGCGATTGAGTCAAGTGTCGTTGGCATAATGGCAGTTAAAAGCGCTAGGGAACTTTAGTCTCTGCGGCCAATCTATTCACGATCTTCAGCGCGTGGCGTGCGCATAAGACCTGAAAGTGCGGGCTGATTGGCCGATTCCAAATGTACCTACGTTAAAGGCGCCTTTATGCTGGCCGTGTGAAAGGGGAAACACTTCATATATGTTAGATTGTGTGTATTTCTGAGTCGCTCATGGCATGTGTTATAGTGTTTACTGTTTTCAAGTTTCGTGTTCACTGTTAGCAGCGCATGCTTTCTTTGATGTGTTGCGGCATCATTTACTTTTTGGCCCCTACCCCCTATAATGTCCTCGAAGACGTTGGGGGTACCCGAAAGAAAGAAAGAAGAACGAAAGGAAGAAACGACAATGGAAATAAAATAAGCCATAAATAATATTTAAAGAAAAAGTAAAAATTATTCGCGCCGAGTAAAGTCTACAATGTAGATGATGGCGTTAATTATTCAAGATGGCCATTCACAACGCTACACACTTACCTGATATACCTGTCAAGAACGCCAATGGCGCGTTATGCATAAAGTTACTGTAAAGTGTAGTGCGCAAGAGGCCAAGATGACGGCACGGTTATGAATGAATTCTAGTGCCGCGGCACAATTCTTGAAATGAAGCTAGGGAGTGTCGGTAATCTGTACATCTACTCAGCATAACTCCAATGCTATGCATCAAGCGAGATACTCTACTGCCCGAATCCCACCTACAAATTTTGCAAGCCATCGCAGCAATGGGCCTCGTTTACCACATACGGCGTCTCTGCGTGTTGTGAACACCCAAAACGAGACGGCATTTGGCTGTCGTTTTTAATGCGGAAGCAATAACTCTCCCATGGACCGGAGCACGGCGGCGTCTGTAACCACAAAGAACGGCAGAGAAATTCTCATTTCTTCAATTGGCTGAGCGAAACGGAACCTAAATGCTTACTGGCTGCAACGCGTCATAGTTCCAAGGAGCACCACCCCACAGAGAAGTCGATCCTCTCATGGCGCTGCGGCCCGCGCGCCCATAAAAGGAAGAGGTGGCGCGAGCGCGGCCGCCTCGCTTTCCCCTTTTCGCGTCACGTGTCAGGTGTGGCCTTAGGTCGAGAAGGGGGGGGGGGGGAGTGTCAGCTCTTCACGTGCTTTACGTTCTGCTTTCAGCCATGTCGCACCGCAGAGGAGCGGGCGCGCTGCTTGTGGGAATACGCTGCGTGTAGTAATGCCTTTCGTATTCCTAAACCTGATCAATATTAAGTGTCCTGTTTTTGTTTTGTTTTTTTTTTGTAAAGCACGCCTTTGAATAATTTATCATCCCAGGTTTAGCATAGTAAATAAAATGCAAAAATCAGCAACAGGAAAAATTAAAAAAATAATATAATGCGACGCAGAGCTGCCCACCCGGTGAAGTGCAACACTGCTGGCGTTAACTTAATTTCGCTGCCTCTCAATTTTCTAGTCGTAGCCACGTTAAAATATGTGTTTGTTCGAAGGAAGTGGGCGTGTTTCTTCGCACGGCTTTGTAAATCGACGCAGTGTTTTAGAAAACCGGAACCCAAATGCGGTTTTTGTAACAAGTTTGGTGGAATCTAGAATCATTAAACAAGCAACCCTACAAAGTAGCAACACATTAAACATCTTCTTGATCGAAAATCGCCGTTGCCAGTTATTTGAATTTCTTTTTTTGCGTTAATGCTTTTCCGTTTTAGGATGTTTTAAAACAATCAGCAAAGAGAATGAAGACATTGCTTCAGGAGCCTCACACCGTGTTTAAGGTTCAGGAAATTGCTGGCTATTCATAAAGCAACAAAATAGCACCGGCTATACAGAAAAAACAAAATGGCGGCGCCCACAAAACATCGTAGAAATAGAGTGCCATTATTCTTACTCTAGGTGAAACGTCGTTAACAGCTGCGACATCAGACATGTGTGCTCTACTTAGGCCCAAGCAAATTCAAAGAACTCTCAGCACTTATTGAAAAAGGGCAATTTTTATTACATGCATTTATAGTTTTTCACCGATTAAGGCTTTTGCCAATAAAAGTATCTATAAAAAAACATTTACTAACTTTGAGTCGTACGCATTGGCGTGGAGAGAAAGCGGTGGAGAATATACTTAACCCGCTAAACAATACGACTTCAGCCCTGATAATCCTATGACGTCTTTGTGTAAAAAAAAAAAAAAACAATTATGATGTTTTCCGGAAAGGAAAGCTCAACGCCGAAGCCTTCCGTCCCGGCTTGATGATGGTGTGTGGAATGCGTCTACAGGCGGGTGTCCTCACCGAGTTTTCAAACGCGGTCCTTCGATTTCTGCCTGATGACGTCATTCAAATGTCATGTTGCTGCCTACCGCGATTCTGGAGGTGGTACTGCAGCGAAGGCCAAAACGGCAGACGCCTGTTCTCACGCAGATCGCTGTGCAGCGTGACTGTTCACTAAAGCTTCGTCAGCCGCGACGACAGCGAAACTCGTGTTTGCTCCTACTCTTCGTAGGAGCTTCAATTTAGAACTACCACGTTTGCGCTATACGACAGAATGACACGCGGGCTCATGTGATGTTATTTACTGCCACTTCGAGACCCCTTCTGATACGTGGGCAGTATGGGGTACGAAGCACACCGGTCGAATTCTCGTTTCAGGCGCCGTAGCCAGATGGTCGGAAGGGGAGTTGAGACCAAGGAAACCAGAAAGTTCCGGCATGACACCCACTGGTAGAGTATTTTTCCAAGGAAATACCGAGAAACCGAGACACAACATCGATCTTCAACTAACCGCGGTCGGTATTACCACACCATTATGCCATTTCGTATATACCCTTTTGGTTCTGCTCTGGCAATGCTAATGTGATATAAAAATGCAGCATTTTATAAAGCCCAACAGTTTTATTTCTTCTTTAAATCCCGTGCTAAAAAATGACAAATCGCTTTGTCACCGATCACATGAGCCGCCAATATGGAAATGACATTGACACATGCAAGCGCTGCGTGCGCCAAGAACACAACAGTCAAGTTTCCTTTTCTCTAGAGCTCTTTTGGGCGATTTAGTTAGGCAATACTAACGCAGAATCTCTCTAGCGTCGGGAAGGCTACCAATAAAGATATCCGTACTTGAGAAGCGGTATATAAATTTGAGTGGCTAGAATATAATAAGTGTGTTGCATGTATGTTTATACAGCCGGAAGCTAGTCAGCCTTACTGTGCGTCTGGTTTTTCTGTCGTAGATGCAACATTTTAGCCATTGCACGCAGTACTTCTACTTGCCTATTTTTTATATGGGGGAAGGGAGAAGGGGTTGGGTCGGGAGGGGATCGGAGGCAGAGTGCGCAAGCGCTCACCATCTGTTGCAGAACCTAGGGATCATGGTTTCGATCCCCTCCCCACCCGTTTCGATCTGGATGTGGTCATGTATCATTACTACGCAATGCATCTAAAACACCGAAGGCTAGCGGTTGTACTGCACTGGCTAAATTTCTCATCAATAGCTGAGAGGGAGTCTCCCGTTGGGGCAGACGAAGTTGATACTATAAAAACTACCCACACACCCCTGGAGTTTTAACTGCAAGACGCAGTAGTGATGCAGGACCACACTCCTGTAAAATGATTATCTAAATCTAAACGGGCAGATGGAGGTAAGAATCCCAGGGTTCTGCAGTATGAGCATTCGCTACACGTGCTTCGAGCTTGGGTGCGCTAACTTTAAATAAACTCGAAGAAACCCACTGCATGATGCGTCGATATCTTTTTTTTTTTTAATATGTAGAAGAAAAAATGTACGTGCCTCACGCGATTTTCTTTTATAATATGTAGAAGATAAAATGTACGTGCCTTGCGCAATTTTCTTTCAAGTGTGAGCAAACGTAGCCGTTTGAATGTTTCAGCAGAGCGATTTATTTATTTGCGTTATTTTTTAGTGCCGCACGAAGATCCCAAGTCTTTCATAATGGTGCAACGTTTAAGGTCACCAAAAAAGCTTTTTATAGTAGTTCACAAACAAGTAGACCTATGTAGTGCTTCCCAAAACACAACCTTATCTAAACAAGCAATACAAAAAAAACCGAACAGACCAATGGTCTGTTTGTGTTCTTTGTCTTAGTTGTCTGACACGGTTGTGCTTTGTGAAATAAATCTTAGCTGTGTTTGGAGATACGTGTTTTCCTGTCCTATTTTTCCCCACTCTCAATAAAGCTGCACAAAAAAAAAAGAAACGTAAAAGTAGAATGGAGGGGCAAAATTAAGATATACGTGCCTTAATTGTTTTCTATATTTTAAAAGGCTCGTCACACAATATTGGGCAGGAACGTTCCTTATTTTACAGAAGTTTACTGGCGCTACTGGCACCCATGTATATTCTTTCACGTACATGCTCAAAGCTCAAAACGGACGTTTTTTCAAAGTTTTTTTTTTGTGGAAAATTTGATGCCGAATTTCTCGGAGCCACATTGTGACCGCTGTCTACGATGGGGTCCCTACGATTTCGTCAAGAAGCTGTGCGATCCCCGTGGTGACGATAATGAAAAGCTGCTCATAGAGTGGACACGATGACCACGTGTGCATTCGATTTGGGCTCATGACAATCAATGTCCCTACATGAATTCTGGTAGTGGCTAGTGTGCAATTGCTGCGTAACGGGATAGCCGAACCTTAACATTGTGTGGAGCTGAGCGCGTACCCTGTGCTTTGACGGCAATTAATCGGCTTCAGACAACACCACCTAGACAGAAGGCCTCCGCATGGTCACCTCTCCATCAATGAAACGCCATCGGAGTCGGATCGCGCTAACTTGGCTATTGAGCCCGAACCCGACCTTCGATGCGCTGATTGGAAACACAAGCTTCAGCCGAATACTGACACAGCACTCGTGCCCAATTTCACGCCTCGACAGATCTCACTGTGATGACAAATGCGGAAGCCTTCTGTCTAGGTGGTGTTGGTCAGAGTCCCTTGGTCAGAGTCCCTCGGTCAGAGCAACACCAAGTAGACAGAAGGTCCCCGCGTGGTCTCCTCTCCCTCTATGAAACGTCATCAGAGTCGGATTGCGCTAACTCGGCTATTGGGCATGAGCATCAACATATCGACCCCATTACCGAACCTGAATAGGAGTGATTGCACCCAGATACTTTTTACACTCTGATAGCGATAAGGTATGCATGAGCAAGGGCGTGGCGAAATATCGAGTGTGATTGTCGGAATGATCTACTCAACCTTACTTCGTCGGCACCTCGAGAAATACTGTTTTCAGTAGACACAAATTTTAGCTAGGCATTTTAATTCAAGAAATATGCAGCGCCTTTCTGCGAAATAGTATTTTGAAATAAAACCGCAAAACTGATAAAAAAAAACCACGAAGGCGTGCACAATTGTTATTCGTTCATTCTAGTCACAGGTTTTTTGTCCCGAAATATGTTCAACAATCACCTAATAATTTCAGCCATAACGTCTTCTTCATTGAAATAGTAATATGCGGTTGCTTTTTTTATTTTTTATCGTATTGATCAAACAATATCCGAGAGTGGCTACCTTTCTAGCTGACGACCTTGACAACCTGTGACATGTAAGAAAGGGCCTGCTGAACGTTGATTCCCAAAAATTATTACTGCTCCGTGGATAAGAGACTGACCAGCATTTCGTCCTCCGATAGATGAGATGCCTGGGCTAGAGTGCCTCGATGTCGCTCTGTTTAGGGTGATGCCATCGTTTGTAGTACCCGATGCCGACAGCACGCGCTCACAGGAAAAATACAAAGAAATCGCAGGAAACAAAATGTCGCTGTAGCACAGTCAACGCCACGCGCGCGTGCAGGGACACGCTCTTTTACGCGCTTGAGAACAAAAAATAAAAATAAACGTTAGAAACAAAATGGCCAGATGTCATCACCCCAAGCAAAGCGCACATGAAGGCACCCTAGCCTGGCCTAGCAGAGCAAATTGGGCAGCGCTGGCACCGCGTGAAGCTGGCGAGAGCACGGCCGAGGCCCCCGGGAGCGATCTTGAAGAAGCTTAAATTTTGACGCCTAGATGGCGACACCGGTCGAGGATGTCGAGAAACTGTGGTATGGCTCGTGGCACCGATCAAAACGGCTCTGGCACCGATGATACTGGCTATACTTCGTGTCAGCTTGGGTCCAGACGCAGCCGATGCTACAAGCACGAGCGTGTGGCCCTGAACAGTGCCTGTACTGAACGAGCGCGCGTGCTTGGCAGGGACGCTGGAAGCCTGGAGCTCGCGCTTGTAGCATCGGCTGCGTCTGGACCCAAGCTGAAACGAAGTATAGTCCCCTGTGCACGTGGCACTTTCACCGCGTGCTCTCGCACACGTCACGCTGTGCCAGCGCTGCCTAGTTTGCTCGGCTGCTAAGCAAAAGCAGCTAACCCAGCCAGCTCATCCATCTATACATAGGTTGCACTGACGTAATTTGGTCCTCCTTTCTGGTGGCCGAACTTCCTCGAGCGTAGCCTTTACTGTGCATATTCTACGAGCAGTACACGAGCGTCGCGAGCGAGCGGAAACGAGTGAGCACAGCTTCATTGTACTTCGTTTCACTTTATCTGCGAGCGAAGCCAAAGCTAGAAGCGCGAGACCAGCGCTTTTTTTGCGTTTCTCCCCAGCTCGCGCGCTCGAGCAAAGCTCTGGAGGCACGGAGCTTCCGTGCTCGCGCTTCCAGCTTTGCCTTCGCTCGCACATGAGGTGAAACGAAGTATAACTGCAGGTTTTGGCCACCAGAAAGAAGAACGGATATGACGACACGTGCAACCCATGTATAGGAGGATACCAGGATTTTATTCTCTGATATGAGCTTCTGATTCGCGGTGTAGTATGTTCTACATTACATTATGAAAGATGTCACGAACTTAGAAAGAAGTATTGCTGCTGGACTTGTTATTTTTTTGTGAATAAAAAGAAGAAACAAATCCTTGGCATAAACGTTTAGCAGGCCCTCTCTTTCAAGACAGAGGTTTGCAAGGAAGTCTGCTAGAGAGGTAGTGACGCTTGGAGATTGATATATCGTATCAATCTGATAACAATTGAAAACCGGGTGGATGTTACAGAATGAACAAAAAGTTGAGGATTAAACTACTGGGGATAATTGAACATGTTTTACGGCAAAACTTCGAGACTAAAGAGCATACAAAGGACTTTGCCTGTTTTGTCTTTCTTCGTTCTTGTTTTGAATTAGTCTTGAGGTTTTGTTTAAAAATACCGTTTTGCAGGAGGGTTGTGCATATTGACTAAATGAAAGCGCTAGATCAAAGCTATGCCTACAAACAACTGTACTCTTTGAGCAACTGACTAAGTTATGTAATTTTGAGTTGATCGTTTCGATATATTCCATAACTATAATCGATAGCTCTCCACACATTTGCAATGTGCGGAGAGCTATCGGCATAGCATAGTGCTATCAAAATGTAAAAAATGACCGCATCTCCACGTGGTGAATGATGTTGATTAGGGCGAAGCTCTGGTGGTGCTGATGATACTGATTTTATTGTTCATAGGTAGTGCTGATGGTGCTGATTTTTTTTTATTGCTCATAGGTTGTGCTTAGTTCCTGGTTGCGTTTCGACTTCATTATTACTGCTTTATGGTCGGTCGGTGAAATTCAGAGCCAGTTGTTCTTCTAGCGGTTCAGCTTGGATCCGCTAGAAGCCGTGGAACGCATCTCCACCCCTTAAGTCAACGGTCCATGTCAGAAAGAGAATGTGGTATGGAACGGGGTTATATACGCATGTGAGCATTTGACCACAGCGCCCTCTCGTCTATAAACGTTGAGCCAATGCATGCAAAGTTTAACGCGATTATATACGCATTTGACCGTAGCGCCCTCTCCTGTATAGACGTTGAGCGGCTAGATGCAACGTTTAATCCATGACAGAAACCCCAGCTCTTGAGTTACTACCACATCTCAGAGCCGCCTACTCGTCCCGCAGTCGTGGCCGAGTGCTTAAGGCGATGGACTAGAAACCCATTGGGGTCTCCCCGCACAGATTCGAATCCTGTCGACTTCGCAAACATTTTTTTTTCTTTTTATGTGAGCACGGACGGACGGACGGACGGACGGACGGACGGACTAGGCTAGACTCTAAGGAGGATCGCCCCTAAAAAGTATCTGGTTGTTTTGATCTCAATTATACCAGAATTTTGGGGTCAATATGCAATTTTTTACAAAAATATATAATTTTTGGGTTCATTCTTGAAATGATAAAGAACGCAAACGGCAAGCCTGGCAGATTTTTTAATGTTATTTACCACTAAAGCGGACGAGGCCGGAACTAACTTTTTTCCCATATGTCGGGGGTAAGTTTAATCGCTCGCCATTTTCTCACTTCTCAGGCAAAGTCCTAAGAGCCTTCTTTGATCTTTTGAGAAAATATTTGATTATGGTAAATGAATTAAAAGGAAAATCATATGCTTTAAAAAGTAATATTAAAATGTCTAACAATCTCCCGTTGGTGATTTTCGGTAAAGTTTTGCAAGTTCTTACGCCAGCATGATTGAAGATATTTTAATTACCTAGATATCACTAGAAAGTTCAAATGAAGCTCTCTTTATTTACCACAATTTCAATCATATTTTTACAACTTAAAATGTCCTATATGCATTTGCTTCCTTTACCGAGGTATTATCGTGATCTAACATGAAATGTAAATAACATATAGTGTGTTGTCTATGTAACCGAAATTCAAGCTTGAATCTTTTTAAATCTGTTGATAAAAGGAAAGTTTCATTGTGGATTAAAACAACTTTTACATCTAATTGCACACAATCTCAGGTACTTGTGGCACACGTGTTCAGTATTAGTTTCGTGTAATTGATCATATTAATGCCCCAATATTGTCTGGAATATCACCTACGCGAGAACGCTGTCACAACGCACCACTGGTAAGTTTAAAGTTTCGATTGTAGTCACACAAACAAAATACTATAATTTATAATAATATTTTCTGATAAAACACAATCCCACATTCTTACTGGTTCGACACAATACAAAACCTTTTTTTTTAATTTAAAATTTGATAAGTTTTCGTTTCATTTTTTTTTTCAAATCGACAGCGTTCATTTATATAAGTAGTAACTTGCTTTTACCACAAAAATGAAATACGCATTGCTGAACATTTTTTTTTCTTGCGGGTTTAGCGAGAGTGACTTAAACCAGATGCCAAAATTTCAGCACTAACCGTTATCTTGCCCAGAAGTTCTTAGTAATTTTCTGAGATTTCAGTAAGAAAAAGGGGCCAGTTTTGCACGTTTTCGGTTTATAGCGCCACGAAATGTATTCGGAAGCTGTGTCGGCCAATATTGTTTTCAGTAAACATTTAAAAAGCCTCTAACACGTCAAAAAATTTTTTTTCATGCTAGGCGTTTAAATGGCATATCAGGACATCACCAAAAAAAAATGTTTCACTATAGAGTTGCGTAGTTCTTTTATAAAAAAAATAGAAATACGAGGCCCAATTCAAAGTTCCCGCCGTGCACTGTGACGTAACAGTGTACCGCAGGGTGTCGGGGCGGTCAGAAGGGAGGCATCGCCGGAAGTCACGTGAGTTGTATCCCTCCTCGTGCATACCGCGAGCGCGTGTAATATTTTTTTAACTATTTTTGTTATTTTCCGCGCCTTCATGAGCGATCCAAGCAGACAAAGTTTCTTTTATTTGCTTTTCATCGCTTAATGTTGCTGTAAAGGTAGAAGAAGCGGAGTAAGTGTATTGACGTGATCAACTACGATGCCTAGAAAGTGCTGTGTGAGGGACTGTCCCGGTATTTCAGCAACTGAAGAGATCACACTGCGTGCATTTCCGAGAGACATACATCGGCCGCATGTGTACCTAGTAAACAAGTTCTACTCATGTTCTAGACAAAACACGTACTTTATGCTCGATGTTTACTTGTACTTGGTACACTCACCAGTTCGTCTTCTTTAGACGGCAGGCATCTTCAGCCTGGAGAGTATCCGATGATTCAACGACCTCGGTGTCTGAACCTTCAGCAATGCGATCGGGCGTGTCGAATGCTAGCAATCCTGATTTCTGCGAGCGTTTTAAATTTTTTTTTTCAAAACTGGATAGCTTGTTTTGCGCCCAGTATAGCTCTGTATCATGGGACTGATGGCATGCATTCGTACACTGGCTTGTACTTGCAACGCTTTCATCCATAGAGTTATTACAATAAACGCTAGAGGCTCAGCTGGCGCTAGTGTCTACGGGACTTCCGGTTGCAAATTGAAGCAGACAGCATGCAGTCTACATTTCCAGCCTCCTGTGTATTCCTATGGGAAAACGCGCGTGAATTTTGTCTCTTCGCCGGAAAATAACATGAATCACTTTTGTCATATCGGTTGTAACGGATAGTATGTACCTTTATTGGTATTGTGAAAGTGTAATTGCTTTAGTTACAGCATTTTTCTTTACCACTGAGCGATGTTAAACTTCGCTCTATTTCAGGCCCAAACCCCTGTTTCAAGGAAGGTATGTGAAAACGAGCGACGGTTCTAAGCAAACTAACGATCGAAAGGAATGTAGTGTGTGTTCAGGTTCGCTAGCATTTCGGTGGTGCTTATATATTGCTAATATGCCCGTCCTGTCATTGGATGAAAATGACTCCGTCGTGCGCATCTTTACGATCGGTTAAAGAAACATTCGAACGCAAAAAATAAAGCACGTGAGCTGCGAAAGGTATGTATTTTTATTATTTCCCATGTCGGGCAGTTTTTATCGGGCACCTGCTCTCTGGCTTCCCCTATTTGCAAAGATTTGGAGCGTGCGGGTGATGCTTTGAACCATTTGAACCCAGAACAAGCATCTTCACAGTACTTATTTATTGCAAATCTGACTATATTACATGACTTTCAATTTATTTTGATCGTCTGCAAGCACAAGGAGTTACTTAGCCAGTGTTACTGCGTAGTTCTTGCCGTCTCTCTCGGTTTTCTACATGTCCTTCGTTCGTTTGGCACGTATATCCCCCATGTTGGAAAGCGTCGACGCCGTGTTCGCGCTAACAGTGTCCGACAGTGCACAAAAATACACGTACGAAGCCGTTTTAGCACCGTTTTTAATGCGATGAATTTGAAAGAAAAACGCCGTAACTGACCATTTATTTCGTCTGCGTGACTGAGAAATGTTCCAATGTGCCTAGTACGTACGAGTTATTCGTGATATTTGCTCTTATAATCGAGCGCAGAGAGAAAATGCACTCGCTTTTTCCCATAGGAATACATTACCGGAAGTCAAATTTAGACTGCTTGCTGTCTGCTTCAAAATGCAACAGCACACTAGCGCCAGCTGAGCCTCTAGCGTTTATTGTAATAACTCTATGCTTTCATCATTGACCTCCGTCACGTCGATCCACTGACTCTTCGTCCTCAACTTTTACAGCACGCAAACTAACCAACGGTGCAGCGATAAAGAGCTAGTGGAACTGAAACTTCGTTTTCTACGATCGCTCGTACGAAGAGTAGAATAAAAATAAATTAAAAAAAGTTTTAGGCACGGTCGTGGAGAGCACTGGGAGTGAAACTCAAGTGACTTCCGGCGAACCCACTTTTAGTGACGTAGGTCGATGCCTCCCTTCTGACCGCCCCGACATCTTGCGGTACACTGTTACGTCACAGTGCACGGCGGGAACTTTGAATTGGGCCTCGTATTTCTATTTTTTATAAAAGAACTACGCAACTCAATAGTGAAACAATTTTTTGTGATGTCCTGATATGCCATTTGAACGCCTAGCATGAAAAAAAAATGTTTTCGCGTGTCAGAGGTTTTTAAGAAAATTTTATATAACTATTGAATCAAGTAACGATTAGTGCGGAGATGTTTGCCTCTAGTTCGGACCGCCAGCACTAGGCATAAAAAAACATTTTCATTCGGCACTGCAACATTCATTTTTGCGTCAAAAAAATAGAAGAAAAAAACCCTGCCAAGTCGACAATCCCATTACAACCCAGCGCGTCAAGTTATCTGCCTAACGTCCCCAAATGAAAGCCAACATTTTTCTGAACAATGTCGGCGTGTAATGTAACACTAAATCTCCGCAAGATCGAAGATAGTTTTATGCTGCACAGCATGCGGGGAACGGTTTTCCCACGCCGCCATGTATTTCCCATGGTGAAACTTCTTATGGCGTACTCACACGACGGAGATTGCTTCCACAGAACGAAGCAAACGCCATCGCGCTTCGGGGTCCAGTGCGCCATTTCACGACTGCTTGCTCGCCCCCTACTCCACCGGGTGGCGAGGATTGCCCCATCGGTCCGGCAAGAAAAAAGATGGCGTCGAACGACAAGTTGGATGGCATGTGAAACAAAACACGTGGGAAGCTTGAAGTCGTCGCAGTCTTACAGAAACAGCGTCAACCTTTACCTCTAGAAAATCTCCGTCGCACGACGCGGATTTTCTAGAAGTAGATCAATATACGTCACTGCGTTATGAGATTATGTGGGTCACGTCACGGACGTTTGCTAATCCCCGTACTTTGCAGGAACCCGAGGACAAACTGTTCATTTCCTAGAGATTGACATTGTTCCGTCGAGAAAGAAAGATGGCGTCCAACGATGAGTTCGAGAAGTTTGAAGATGTGCGTAAAAGCATGGTAGATGCTTGAAGTCGCTGCATTCTTAAACTGACAACGTTAAAGGGGGGGTGCAACGATTTTCGGACTTCGGTCAAACAATTGTGGAAGTTGCCCTCTGGCACTTCTGAAGTAAAGAACAGAAAGCCGATTTCGCCTGCGTGTCCTAGTTGTTGCGTAAAAAAAAAGATAAATATTGGCATTTCGGGCACCCCTCAACTCACTCCCAGTCTTCAGGGTCACACCTGGCCGCACTCCCAGGGACGTCATTCGGAGTGCCGTGTAGCTTCCCGTGTGCTATCTCGGGGACGCTTACTCTCCCTCTTTCTGCTGACATTAGCGGGCGTTATGCTGCAGCTTAGAGCCGAGCGTGGTCACGTTATCTTTCTTGCCGTAGTTCCTTCGGCTGCCACTTGGGGTTGCAGGTGGGGAAAAAGCTCGACTTTGGCTTTGCGATTATGCAGCGGAATCGTGGAATTTTTAATCAAGGAGGTATTTTCTCTATCCTCCGGGACAAGATAAACGTAAACATGACGAGATGCAAATTTTTTTAATCATAAAATTGTTGCACCGCCCTTTTAAACGTGACAGTCCGACGCTGCCCCTATTTCCGTCGATGAAAGAAAAATTAATCTCAATGTCAGATTTTCACCCCTGGCGCTGTTGTTGCAAGCGGGCGACGACTTTAAACTTCCACCGTGCTTTTTACAGACAACATAGAACTTTATGTTGGGTGCCATGTTATTTTCTCACCAAAACGGTGGGACCATCCCCAGTTCTCGATGGAGTGGCGTAGCACAGAAAATATCAAGCATTCTTGACCTGGAGCACGTGACCCCGATAGTTGATGACGTCTGCTCCTTTCTGTGTAGAAAACGTTCTTTGTGCGACTACACCGTAAATAATTTCTGATGCTTGGTCTTTAGCGGCTCTGACCAGTCCTAATGTAGGACCTTACCGGAACCGACGACGTCACGAATTCGTCACATGCCGCTCGCCTTCAGCAAAACAGGGCGCCGCCGTAGGAGGAGCATGATTCCGCGTCGTCCTGTTAAAAAATGACGGACTAAAATTAAGTGACTCTCTCCGTGCCCATTCGGTTGCCCGAACCACAAGAGATGTGAATACCTCAAGAAAGTTAGACGCTTAAATATGATTGCAGGGCCCTTTAAGGATAAAACGAGTATAGTTTGGCCCAAGTGTACTCGCAAAGACAACCACTGGTTCAGAAGCTTCTTTTGTCGCGGTGAAATTGCGAGGATTAAAGGGGATCATGTCTTTCAGTCTTGCCTTCGCAAAGCTTGATGAAGTAATTATGGGATCGAAACCGCCCACCTGACGACAATTGAGTGCGGTTCATGAATTGGACACTAGAACTGCGTGAGCACTCGGCTTCCGCTCGTAACAGTGAAGTGCCTCGGCGGACACTCCGGATAGTGGCTCGTGTCCAACCACTGTGGTAATAGAATAGCCGAACTCTAACAATGCCTGGAGCTGAGCACGAATTTTCTACTTTGACAACCCCAGCGCGTGGTAATGATCAACGTTGGTGGCATAGCAAAGGCAGCAGTACAAGTGGCCGCTTGTTGGGGGATCGGTGGCCGAGTGGGCTAAAGCGCACACCCAGCTCGACGCGCGTGGAGCGAAAGCTCGCGCTGCAGAACCCAGGGATCCTGGGTTCGAGCCCCACCCCTGCCCGTTTCGATCTGGATGAGCATCGTACCGGCGTGCGGTCGTGTATCACTACTGCGTGGTGCACGTTAAAGACCCCGAGGCTAGCGGTTGTACCGCACTGGCTAAATTGCTCATCTACAGCGAGTGACTCGTCGCAACATTAAAAATGGCTGACCAACGACTCCGCTGTATAAATATCCCCACAACCCAATTTTTTGGCCGCTTGTTCGGGCTCTGAGTTGAGTGAATGATGAGCAATGCTCATATTTGTCGAAATTTCTTCGCGACTGCCATTTCCTAGAAAAAAACTAAGGCCGTTGTGTGCAGTTATTGAGGTTAGGAGTGATTGTAATCAGTATTTAACGAAAGTAAAAACATCGTTTCATGCCAACTAGAAGCACTGTATAAGCTACGCTTGTTTTGACAACGTTGAAGGCAATAGTTGACGCCAAGTATAGTCAACTGTGTTTGTGACACAAAAAGAACTTCGAGCATTCGTTTTGAAACAAACAAAAATGCACATGTCAAAAATATTTAAAATGTTAGAAAAAGTTTGTTTTCAAGATTGTGAGCCATTCTTGGTTATTTCATATTACCAAACAATTGCTTACAACTTCATGTTTCGACCACTTGGTTCGAGCAGTGTGATGCTCCTAGAAATAAACTTCATTTTTTTATGTTATGCATTCGTGTTTGAAAGCAATCACGGAAACGACCTCAAGCTGGTGGGGTTGGCACAACCGTTTTACTCCTATAGGGCTTCGTAATGTGCTGCCTGCAGCCTCAAGTTCCTCCCAAATACGCAAGTGGCGGAAACATTGTACAATATATTTCTCTGAGACTTTGAATATTCTTGCCACTAGCATATATGACCTCATTGACACTTTTAGCCCTATTTTTCTTCCTCATCGCCATGCCGTTCCTTCCTCCTCCCCTCCTCCTCACATCAAAGCAGCTCGTCTAAATCTACGTTCAGGTTAACCTCTATGCCCTTCTTCCCTGCAGACGTGATTATGAAGCTACGAATGATGGCTCTCTCCATCCAGCCGAAATTATAAAGCAATGAATGATGGCCGCCAAAAATGTTGGCTAATGTCGCCAGCTGACGAGGTCTCAGAATTAATAATAAAGCCCTTGATACACAAGAAAGATAAAGCGTTACCTTTTTCGACGGTAGCAGTTGGTGGCGAGACCTCGCGCCGGATCCCGAGTGTCGTTGGTGTTAACGTCGCGGAGCGTAAATGTAGCGGAAAGCTTTATCCGCTAGATTTAGCGGGAAAACTTCTACCGTGACTCACAGTTAAATAGGGTGGAACAATAAACGGTTTTAGTCGAACGTTCCGGGCACCTCCGATATCCCCAATAACGATACCGTATAACGATACCATGCACGCGCAAAGGAGGAAAAGGAGTATCGGGATTGGTTATCGTAGTCATCGGAAGAACTCTACCTAAACTTTCTGATCTTTCCACTAAATTTCGCGGGAACTTCACTCCTTCCATGATTCCTTGCTAGATATAGAGGAAGAGTTTCTCTACTCAGTTTAGCGTGACGTTAAAGGCATCATGTGGTCAAACTTTTAACGCTATAGATTTATCGTCTTACAGAAGAAAAAAAAACTAACTTTACACTATCTGGATTATGGAAGTGGAAATTTGTTTCTGGATACCTAAAACCTCGATTAAAACCGAATGAATAATTTTATAAAAAAAATCAACTCCAAGTGAATGTAGACAGACTTCCAGTTCAGTTATCGAGTCAGCAAAAACTATTTTTATCTTTTTTTTTTTGGTAGCGCGGAGATTCTTATCAGCTAAATTGTAGCAATTTTAGTTTGACGTCCCGTCAGGATCTCACGTGACAATAGGACGGCACAGTGTGAGGCTATAACGTCGCAATTTGAAGCTAAACGTTTGGATCATACGAATTCGCAAACTTTAGCGATAATTTAGTGTCACCGAACGCTTGTCATGACAGTTCCGAAGAGTCAGTATCACAACAGCCAGGTTCGCTAAATGCAGCGGTAGTCAATTAGTCCACTATATTTAAACGTGACAGTGGCACTGCGCGCAGCAGTGTCTAGCAGTGTGAAACAGTGTGCAGCATAGTACAGCAGAGAGTGCAGCTCCTACGCACAATGCCAGGTCAAGGGTGGTGCAGCAATAGTAAGTTTGAGATTTTTTTTCACTTTTACAAGAGCCTATTGTATTTGCGTTAAGTGGCACTCAAGTATACTCTCCACTAAACGCGATTGACCAAGTATACTCCTCTTTGTTGCGGTGCATAAGCTCGGGAATAAAATCGAGGCGTTTTTTTTTTTTAATCTCTCTTTAAAACGTGATGCACGGTAGTTTTTGGAGTTCTGCAGTGCTGTCATAGTCCTACTACATGACGATACTTGACCGCGGCTCATGCCGATTGAACCCGATAACGTAGCGCGGCACGTGATTCCTGGATCGTACCAATTAATAGCTCGAGAAGCGTTCGCGTAACGACTCTGTCCCCAATCGCTCTAATTGCAATAGCCGATCCCTAAAAAATGCCTGGAACTCACTGCCGCGTGTCCTGTTCTTTGCCAGCCCCAGCACGTTGCTATATATGATACTCATTGGCGTAGCATAAACTCGGCCCGGGGATCACGTAGCCGCTTGTTCCAGGATTCCTGACGGCTAGAAGGGAACTCGTTCGGTTTTCTTCGCTTGTTCTTAGATCTAGACTCTAGGAGAAAAAAGTGTTCCCTATACACCATTTTTCGCACCCATAATGCATCCCAAAACGTCAGTTCGATCGTGTACAGTGCACTGGCGCGTCGAGACCGACGACCCCAACTTTGAGGGAATTGACAACGTGCGATATAACGCAGTAAACAGCAAAAGTACGTATCTGTGACTTACAAAACAAAAAAAAAACGAATCTTTCGGTAGGGTCGAGAAAACCCACAAACTACTGTTTTGTAGTCAATCACACGTGCATTAGCTTTATTGTATGTTGTACAACTGGGGTATCAAGCCGCTCGTGAAAGCCAGTACCGCTGGTTCAACAGCCAGTGCGCTGTACGTCAAAATGAAGGGTTAGAGGGTGTACGAGTATGTGCAGGCAAGGATGTGGCACGGTATAATCATCTTTCTCAGAGTGTCTGAGTGCACGAGGAGAAAATTGGACAGGTGTTTTATGGGTTACGCAAACGCCGGAGGATCGTTGCTACGTGGTATATACGCAGCGTGCACGAAATCATTTTCACCACCCTTTAATTCGCAGAGACAATGTCGCGAAACTTCCAATTTCATTTCAAATTTACACTGTATGCTTTCGAATTCCCATTAGACGCGTACTAACGCGTCGCGTAGGTCCCGGCCGTGCGCCGCTCATCCGCACTACCTAAACACCGACTCGGGAGGCGACGTTGACCGGTGGCGTAGGAAGAGCCTGACGATGACCATGTCACCACGGCCTTCCAGCTGCGAGCTTCTGCGTATCGGCCGACTAGGCTGCTGGCCTATTGTCCGTCAGCGGAGGCGATATCGAGCCGAGACGCAGCAGGCCGCTGGAAGGCCACTCGGCAGGAAGGCATGCACCAAGCGCCCAGTCTCGATTGGAGACGGTACAGGTTCCCCTGGAGTGGACCTGTTCGGCGCAGCTGATGGGGGCATCTCGGAAGACGTGTACCCGTGGTATATGCACACATACGTGGTTACTGCTGCGCAGAGTAAAATAATGGCGTTTTTTTGGCACAGTCGTTCCGTAGTTACTGCAATACAGTCCACGGACCATATGTTTAAAAGTTATTAGGTTTCTAACTCGGAATCGTACTTTTTTTTTTCCCCCGATTCAACATTTTGACTAGCAGTCCGGGCGCTTTGGAGCTGTATATACAATATACAGCCTTTTGAAAATGGTTCATTGTGACAAATTTTGAGGAGG
>JAZHYW010037273.1:0-35242 GCA_037355805.1 Ixodes ricinus
CAAGAGTATATGTTATGCAGAGATGCCCTTACAACCTGCGTTCATCATGCAGCGATTCATTCTTTTAAATAGACATTAAAAAAAGAATATTTACGATCTTTAAATTTACTCAACTGGGTATGGATGGCCATTTCTATAGGAATCATTTTATGTCAAACCCGTCGTTTACTTACCATCCCAAGACATCAGACCTTCTGAGGTCACAGTTCACAAATATAGATAGATTAAAGTTGGCTTATAAATGAACAAGTGGAACAGCCTTCACAAGTTGAGCTGGGTTTAAGCATTATGCTATGGTAGTGAAATTCATGGGAAAACTATTCCACATTCGAATCGAAAATATTCGGCCAAAACACTATTCGCTTCGAACTCAAAATCCACTATTCGCATATATATATATATATATATATATATATATATATATATATATATAGAGATAGTAGTAAAGATAGAGAGAGAGAGAGAGAGAGAGAGAGAGAGAGAGAGAGGGAGAGAGAGAGATAGACGGAGGCGGGAGTGAAGTTTAGGAACTGTGGAGAAAACGCATAGTTCATTTGGTAACGAGCGCCAGAGCTGAATGACTGCCGACGGCGTGCAAACAGAGGCTGGAATGCCCCAGTCCGTGTGTGTCTTAGCCCACTACAGAAAGGGGGGGGGGGGGGAGACAATGGTAACAGCGAGAAACACTGGCGAGCAGCCGAAGAGAGGCTACCTTCTGCTGAAAGGACAGAGCATTTCATCCTACAATCCTACAGCCTTTAGCCTACAGCCTATGGCGGCGTGCGCGAACTACAGGGGGCGCTTCTTTAGCTATCATCATCGTCGTCTGTGACGTAGCGTGTATGCGAGAGATCGAGACTACAGCGTTCTAGAGCAGGGGTCTCCAAACCCCGCACCGCGGAGGGCCTGCGTTCTTTCCAGTGACGACCGGCCCGCGTCCCGCTGCTACCAACGCAAAAAAAAAAAAATAATGCGCTCGTGAAAAAATCGGCGCCGCGACATGGAATTAAAGGCGCAAACTAAGTTATCAGAAAAAATGAAAGAAAACTGCAGTGTTGTGCGAATATTCGAATTTTCAAATAGTAGTTTCGAATAATACACTATTCAATACACGATTCGAGATTTCGAAGTGTTGACCGCGGTGGGCTAGCTCCGCTGAGCGGCTATTATCGAGCACCGATGCACTGCGGAGAAGCAACACCTGCTGAGCTCGCTTCCGCGGGTGTCGCTTCTCTGCAGTGCACCGGTGCTCGATAAGAAGAGCGATCGACGGGGCGAATCCGCCGCGGTCAACACTTCGATAAGTACAAATAATGTAAAAAGAAACCCAAACTTTGTGAATGTTGAAATGCTGCACTACAGTAAAATTTTAAAATGAAACTTTGGATATTGTGCAAGAGTATATGTTAGGCAGATATGTCCTGACAACCTATGTTTATCATCAACGATTGTTCGTTTTTTTTTTCTCAAATTTTAGATTTAATAAAGGATATTTGCATATAGCTAGAATATTTATAAATCCCCTCTTGGGTACAGGGACATCTGGCAGTGAACTTTCTGAGTTCCTAGTCCATAAATATAGCTAGATTAAAGTTAGCTTAGCTATGAACAAGTGGAACCCTGGGAACAATATTTACGAGTTCAGATGTGTTTTCGCTTAGGCATGGCGCAGTAGTAAAAAGTTTGGAGAAACTATTTTATATTCCATTCGAAAATAGTCGGCCAGAATCACTATTCGCTTGGAAATCGCTTCGAACTCGAAATTCCCTATTCGCCCATGTCCAGAAAACTGCATCAAAACGCTGGTTATCTCGCCATATTATTTATTGCACATTGACATCACCAGCATTGCTATTCGTAGTTCCCTGCTCCATATCTGCGTAACTACAAAAACATTCCTTTGCGTTCTCATGTTCTCATGCATAGCGATCTGATCTGATCGACCATTTTCATTAGTCTTCTGCCCTGTGTGGATATGCCGAAGTTCTTATGCGCTTTGATTTATGTCTGGTGAGTTTCTGGGGTCACAATTATTTTGTAATGCCATAAAGAGTAAAATATTGCATTTAAAAATAATACGTAATTGTCCATCTTATTTTTTTTAGCACTTCTTCGTTTATATTTAGCACATCTTCGTTTATATTGTCTTATTTAATTTCCAGCCCTCGAGAATGCAACAGGCCCCTAATCCGGCCCCTAGCCAAAACGTTTGGAGACCCCTATTCGAGAGAGCTGCAGTGGCAAGAGCAGCTGCCGCTCCGTGAAGATTCCGCCCGTAGACGACACGGGATGGCGTTGCTGTCCCGCGCCCCAGAAAGCTCGCCCCGTCGTGCACCGTCGATGGCACTGTTCGGTGCCTACTCTTGTGGTTCGGCTCGACCTTTTCGCGACGCGGAACAATTGGTAATGTTAGAATTTTGAGTTCTGCCTTTGGGCTATTGCCTCTAGATTGTGTGCTATCTTCCACTTTACAGGTCCACGTGTTTTGCGGGAGATTATTTAAAAAAATACACGAGCTAGAGGCCCGTTCACACACTTGCAACTCCTTAGAACCCGAGCGCCTTAAAACCTCTTAGAATCTCTTACGACGGGAGAACGCACTGACACGCTTGGGCCATCTATGCGGTGACCCTGGAATTGCATTTCACTAGAGCGAAGGTTTGGCGGTATTTGCGAGGTGAAATGTACGTACTACCATAGCCTATTCTGTACTCACAGAGCCTGGCAGTTCGACGACGGAGCCATAGAGTGCCCGGCCGCAGACTTGGAGCGCGAGGATCTGCTCGCACAGAGCATTTCTCGGGGGCCTGTAGTCAGCGTACAGCTTTTGCAGCGGCGAGTACCCGAAAATGGTTTTCAAACCCGACGAGAAAAAAAGCGGTAGCGCCACAAACGCAAGGAGCACGAGCGGACATTCCGTGGCTCGGGACAAGTGTGTTTCGGCGTCTTGCCGCAGCGGGGCGCCCGTTACATGCCTCTCCTCTCATCCGTTGTCTGCCGCTCTATCTTTTCACTTTCGGCGGCCGCGTCTCGTGGCGATCTGCCAGGCTTTGTCAGTACAGAGGAGGCTATGGTACTACTTATGGAGAAATGTTCGTTTGTAACATTGACGAAAGTTTTTCAAGCCAAGAAAGAAAGAATGATGCGTGAAAGAAATTGAAAGTATACAGGACGGCCCAGTGTTCCACTGCTACCCGATAGGTGGTGCCAGTGTGTCCTCTCGTCGTAAGGGGTTTTAAGAGGTTTCAAGAAACTCGGTTCTAAGAAGTCGCAGGTGTGGGAACGGGCCGACTGCTTAAGTGTAAGAAGGCGAAAGCATTACAGACCCGTGGGAGAAATGTTTTCGAGTAATGTTTTGTACACGTATTAAAGTTTAGGAGGACGTGAAGGACGACTTCCTAGAGATTGACGCCAAGCACAGCGTCTAAAACGACCTCTAGGACGACGTCTGGGACGACTTATAGCACGACCTCTAAGACAAATTTAAGGAAGACGTCTCGTCGAGAACGACGCCAAGAGGACGACGTATAGGACGACCTATTTCGCGTCTCCAGCTCGTTGCTCGCCCTCCCGCGGCGGAAACGGGAAGCAGGAGAAGCGGGGGTTCCGGCGGTTCTCCTGCTCAGCGGGCACGGCGGAACTGCTCGCGATCATGGTTCGCGAAATGTCATTTCTGAATGCAAACAACACCCTTCACTGTCCGAATGTAGTGCTTCAGCCAGTATGGGGATTGTACCTTATTAGACAGTTTTAGCATTACGTATAGAAGCGAACGCGTTTGCGTTCGCTTCTATACGTTTGCGTTAGAGTTGCGTGCTCCACGTTGTGTGTGCGCGTCATCGCCATGCGCCAATCCAAGACCAGAATTTTGGGCTCCGCGCACGCGCAGTGTGGAACACGCAAAGCTAACGCAAATGCAGAGAGCTTGCGTTTGCTCGTATACGCAATACTAATACTGACTACTGTTTCACCGGCTTGCAACGCCCACGAACGTGCTGCAGTGAGCAGACGTGCAAGCTGCAGGCAGGTATTCCTTAGAACTGGAAAGGCTGAGATTGACAAAACGACGGAGCGTAAAAATGAAAGTAACTAAATGTTATAAAAAAATTAGTAATAAAAATATATTTTTTAAAATTTTATTTTTGTATTTTGGGGCATTTGGTCTGGAAGGATATTGGTGGCGACTTTGGACGTGTTGCCGATAGTCAAAAGTCGTAACTGTGGTAGCAAAATATACTTTACCCACAATTAATGTAATTTTACATGGATTTCTCACATTAGATACGATGCTATCATTGATATTAGATTATTTTAATTTTATTACTTGGTAATTAAAAAATGCTGCAATTGGCACCAGTGATGGTAATTAGCACACTTTTGATTGTTATACTTGTTCGCGCGTTTGAAATTAGATCATAAGCAACAAAGTTTAATAGAGCTTGAAAAATTACGTTTTAAAATATCTGAATTTTAATGTTACTATTATTAATACAAATCGTGACAATGCATGCCCCCAATTAACGCCAAGATCACGAAAATACGCCATTTAACCACAAACGTCTTTCCAGAAAGGTATAATTTTGTTTTCTTTTTAGCATATGAAAAACTCTGACATCGTAACAAAACAGACAAACGGTCAAACACTCCAGGCAATATAAAGTCCTATGCGTCACGCGTTGCTATAAAAAAGACATACACACTTCAGCTGTCCGACTCGGATTCCGTCTTTTGGTTGTTGTAGTGAGAACAGCGTTTATTAATTTATACGTTTTGTGGATATTGTAAAATTTTTATTTATATTGTTATTCTTGTGCTGGGAATAATGTTAAACCAATTAATCATCTAAATACCCCAAACCTATTAAAAGGCCCGCAGTTCATTATTTTCCACTTGAAGAAGGAAGTCTCTTCCCGAAACGTCGTGTAATAAAGCCTCTACTGCTGTTCAAACATTTTTCTACGTTTACAATTATCTTAGCGAGAAAAGGCAGCGGGAGCATAGAAATATCAACACTAATTTTTTCAACAACTACGATATTCTATGTTACCTGTCAGGCGTATTAAAGACCCTGCCTTTAAATGGACACTGAAATCTCCAAAATATTTTTATCGAACATGAATGTCACAAAATAGAGTTTCCGCGAACAACTTCTCTAACTAAATAATTACGATGTGAGACACATCTTGAGTTGTGAATAAAATCGGAAATTAAGACCAATGTCGAGAAATTAAATCCAAAATCGAGGTTAGTTTTGGTTTCGCTCCAGAATTAAAACGTCCATCCTTGCGTAAATATTACGCTAAACACCGTCTTTGTTTTCAGGATAAAGAGGTGACCTACGCTCATAACACCCTAGCTTCCTCGTATTGCCAGAAATAATTTGTGTCGCTCAGTGAAGCCAGCACACAATACTTCGTTTCAGCTTCCGTCCGAGCGCAGCCAAAGGCTGGTGGACGGTTCGCAACTTCGAGAAGAGCATTCCTACGCACCACAAAGTAGTCCGCAAAAGCATATATATATATATATCTTTTTTTATATATAGCTGTTTGTGCGTAAACGTTGCACAATATTCCTGATGTGTACCGCTGAGAATGATTGGCAACTAAAGGAATGAATTATCGGAAGTTTATGTCTTTATTAATATATGTCAATGCATGTGGTTTGGTGAAAACACGTACAGGGTGTCACAAAAGAAAATTTACACGGTCTTTTTTACCGCAAAAATAAACTAGGCATCGCCGAACGCTCATTCTCCGCCCAAAGGTAGAGCTAGAGGTCACAACCAGATGGCAAAGTTTCAGCCCGATCCGATAACTTAATCAAAAGTTATAAGTGATTTTCTGATAATTTCAATAGGAAAATGGCGACCGACGGAGTTTTCAAACACATGGCGCTCTATGGCACCAGAAACCGAAAACGTGCGAAAATGGGCTGCATTTTCCCATTGAAATTTTCAGAAAATCACTTATAACTTTTGATTAAGTTGTCGGATCGGGCTGAAACTTTGGCACCTGGTTGTGACCTCTAGCGCTACCTTTGGGCGGAGAATGAGCGTTCGGCGATGCCTAGTTTATTTTTGCGGTAAAAAAGACCGTGTAAATGTTCTTTTGTGACACCCTGTACATCCGCTGGCAACACTGCTGCAGCGCTCGCTCGGTTTTTCCGTGTGATTTTATTCCCGTAATGGCCGAATCATGTGCTTCTCTGCTTTCCTCACCGAGTCGTTTCAAAACGTCCTTTCGCAAAGGCACGTTCGGGCGTCAGGCGCGAGAGGTCGTGAGTAATGTCTACTTTCAAATTCGGTAGGAGACTCCGGCCGCGTCGTACCGCGAATGCGTTGTAATCAAGAAAAGCGTCCGGGCCACTACAATTCACTGATACGCGGCGAAATCAGGGCACTTCTTTACCTGCCGGTCACGTTGAACGCCGAGAAGCTGGTGGCAAGGCCTGCGCCTCGAGCCCCGGTATATCCAAACAATACAAGGAAACATCAACGGTCGGGTCATCGGGCACCTTGCAATGTGTACTTACATCTCGAAACTATTGTCACGAATGACAAGTGATGAGGCGAAAATAACTGAAGAAACTAAACGTTTAATGGGGCGAACTTGTGCCCAAAAATAAATAAAAGGGACAGAGGAAAGCAGAGCGTCGCGGGCGTCGAAGTCGGCGTGTCAGCAGAGTCGAACGCTGGAGCGAAACTGACTTTGGCTCGCCACGCGAAGCCCCTTATGTACACGCGTGGGCTTCTGGAATAATCGGCGTAGAAGGTTCGACGCGTAGAACATTCGGGCCTAGAATAAACAACAATGTTCTCGAATTCACCAGAACATTAAACTGAAAGTATAAATAAAATACGCGGAACTCCCAGGAATCGAACCCTGGGCCTCCGCACAAAAGTCAAGCGCGGTAACCACTCGGCCACGCACGCGCATGCTCACCGACGCGTGGCATTACTCCCCCTTTTAAAAAGGCATCGTCTCGATGCCACGTGGAAGGCAACAAAACCGAGCAAGACAAACAAAAGAATGGGAAAATACTGAGGCTGGCAAAACAATCCTATCGAGCGTTGCACGAGATCACAGTTCACAGTCTTATCGTGCGTAATACGGCTTGAGGCGCACGACGTGGACGACTTCCGGTCGTGGAGGGCGGCGTGATGAAGTCCGTGTTCCGTCGGGCATCACCTCGTAGTTCAGGTCCCCGAGTCGGCGAAGCACTTTGTAGGGTCCGAAGTAGCGCTTCAGGAGTTTCTCGCTTAGACCGCGTCGTCGTATCGGGGTCCAAACCCACACACGGTCTCCGGGCTTGAAGCGAACGTCGATTCGGCGAAGGTTGTACCGGGTAGCGTCGACACGTTGTTGATCTTGAATTCGGAGTCGGGCGAGCTGGCGAACTTCTTCGGCTCGTTGAGCAACCACCTGGGCGTCGGGTATCCCATCGTCAGCTGGTTCGTGGGGTAGCATTGCGTCGAGCATGGTCGACACTTTTCTGCCATGCACCAGCTGAAACGGTGTTACTCCTGTAGTCTCTTGCACCGCCGTGTTGTAAGCAAATGTGACGTAGGGTAACACCTCGTCCCAAGTCTTGTGCTCTACGTCGACATACATTGAGATCATGTCGGCGATGGTTTTGTTTAGCCGTTCTGTTAGTCCATTTGTCTGCGGATGGTACGCAGTGGTTCGACGGTGGCCGGTGCCACTGAGACGAAGGATCTCCTGCGTCAGCTGGGCCATGAACGATGATCCACGGTCGGTAATGAGGACTTCGGGGGCGCCGTGCCGGAGGACAATGGACTCGATGAAAAATTTGGCGACTTCAACAGCCGTACCTGATGGAAGGGCTTTCGTCTCGGCGTACCGCGTCAGATAATCTGTGGCGACGATTATCCAGCGGTTTCCCGATGTTGACGGCGGGAAAGGGCCAAGTAAATCCATTCCGATCTGCTGGAACGGCGTAGACGGGGGAGCAATCGGATGCAGAAGTCCTGATGGCTTCGTCGGCGGTTTCTTGCGTCGCTGACACTCGTGGCATGATCGGGTGTAGAGGTGAACGGTCTTTGGTAGCCTTGGCCAGTAGTATTTTTCTCGAATCCTGGCGAGTGTCCTGCTGTAGCCAAGGTGCCCAGCCGTTGGGTCGTCGTGACAGGCTTGGAAGATCTCATCTCTAAGGTCGGCAGGGATTACCAGCAGCCATGGCGAGCTGTTGTCGCCGAAGTTCTCCTTGTAAAGCACATCTTTTCGGAGGACGAAGGTCGGCAGGGCTCTCAAGAAGACACGGGGGATAGTACCCCCTCGTCCTTCGAGGTGCTCGATTAGGGCGCGCAACTCAGGATCGTCTCTTTGACGTCGCGCCATGTCGTCGGTGTTCACCGCGCCTAGGAAGCACTCGTCGTCATCGTCGTCGCGGCTTCCGGGGGATGTATCGACAGGGGCTCTGGACAAGCAATCGGCGTCGCTCGTGCTTGCGGCCTGACTTGTAGACCACAGTCATTTTGAACTCCTGCAGTCGGAGGCTCCATCGAGCGAGACGTCCTGAAGGGTCCTTTAGGTTCGCAAGCCAGCAGAGCGAGTGGTGGTCCGTGACAACGCGGAAAGGACTCCCGTATAAGTACGGGCGAAACTTCGTGATGGCCCAGACTACCGCAAGACATTCTTTTTCAGTCGTGGAGTAATTTCTCTCCGCTCTGAGACAGTGTCCGACTTGCGTAGGCGATGACTCGCTCGGTGCCTTCTGCACTTGAACCAGTACCGCACCGAAGCCCAGAAGTTACGACGCCATGGGGGACCACAAATTCGAACCGCCGGAGGACACCTTATCACGCCTGTCGGAAGTTGCACTGCTCGCGTCGAAATTAATGGCGAAACGTGCCCTGTGAAAGTCGTCGTTTTACAAGACGTGTTCTAGAGATGTCATTCTCGGCATGGACTTTCTGTGTGAATACCGGAGCCGTCATCGACCTGGGAGATAACGATTGACGTCTGCAGAAGCCTGTCCCACCTGCAGAGGAACCGTCAAACAGCTGACCAGCCGCCATCTAGAGTCGCCGCCGACCACGCGTCCTGCTGCCGCGATCGAGTGTTGTCGTACCCGTCGTGACCGATACAGCTACCTGCGGCGCAAGTTGTCCTGGAAGGCAACCTTCAATTGCTCACTGGGGAGAGGAATCGGCGTTGCCGAGAGGAGTGGCTGAACTTCAGCGATGGGCGCACCGTGGTCCTCGTGACGAACTTCCGACATGGAAACGCAACACCTACGAAAGGTGCCGCTGTGGGCCACGTCGGAGGAACTTCGAAGCTCCGCCGAAATCGCCGCGATCGCTGACGAATCGATCGCCACCACTGGCAAGACATTGCGCCGCCAGCGCAGCTCGACATCGACACCGAAGCTTCCAGGCCCGGAACGACGACAGCTGATTGACCTCTTCACCGAATACAGCGACTGCTTCGCGAAGTCATCGAAGGTGTGCCAAGCCGCCGTTGCGAAGCATCGGATCGTTACCGAGGACGACGCGCTCCTGCCCGTACCTGATCGCACGTACAGAGTCTCCGTAAAAGAAAGGGAGGTCATTCAGGCAGTGCAAGAAATGCTGAACGATGACATCATCCAGCCTTCAAGCAGTCCATGGGCCTCTCCAGTCGTGCTCGTCAAGAAGAAGGGCGGAACGCTTAGGTTCTGCGTGGACTACCGACAGCTGAACGCGGTAACGAAGAAAGACGTCTATCCACTCCCGCATCGATGGACACGCTAAACCGGCTGCGCCACTCCCGGTACTTTTCATCGATGGATCTGAAGAGCGGTTACTGGCAGATCGAAGTCGACGAACGGGACCGAGAGAAGACAGCTTTCGTCACGCCGGATGGACTGTACGAGTTCAAGGTGATGCCTTTCGGACTATGCACGGCGCCAGCAACTTTCCAGCGTGTCATGGACACCGTACTGGCAGGACTGAAGTGGCAGAGCTGTCTTGTCTACCTTGACGACGTCGTTGTATTTTCAAGTGATTCGACGAGCACTTGCAGTCGACTCCGAGCTGTCCTCCAAGCCATACAGACCGCACGACTCACCCCTAAGCCGTCCAAGTGCCGGTTCGCCTATGACGAACTGAAGTTCCTGAGGCCACGTGGTTAGTAATGACGGCGTGCGCCCAGACCCCGAGAAGACTCGCGCCGTTGCGGCATTTCCAGCGCCTTCAGACAAGAAGGCCGTGCGAAGATTCCTAGGACTTTGTGCCTACTATCGACGCTTCGTCCGCGATTTCGCAAGGATTTCCGCACCGCTCACAAAACTTACGAAGGACGCCGAGAAGTTCGAATGGGCCGAGGAGCAACAGCACGCATTCGACGAGCTGGGCTGGCGACTCGAACTCCTCCTGTTCTTGGACACTTCGATCAAGACGCGGAAATGGGGCAAAGTAAGGCTTTCGCCCTAATAAATATCGAGTGCCCACTGATCGTTGAAGAGCAATGCTGTCACTTAGTCTGCACGCCTCCCAACATGCTTGACAGCTGCGAAGTGAGCCACGCGATACTGATATAGCGAGAAAATATATATATCCAAATAAATATCTGACTTCTTTAAGGACCAGCGAAATATTAAACTGTTGTAATGTTTTTGTCATGGTGTTGCTGATCTGTGGTCCAGCGTTGTGGAAGTTGCAAGGCCGAGCGCGTGTTTGGAAAGGGCTAAGGTGCTACGCAATTGGCGAACAGATGAACTTATAACAAATTGTGTCTTCGGTGGAAGGTATGAAGAAAAAAAAATTCCGAGGACACCTAAGCACTTTTTATGAGTTGTGAATGCGAAAGCATGAATGTCGTTGTTCCGCACCCTTAGTTCGTGTGCGGCGTACTGGCGTGGACGGCCACGTTTCGCTACTTCCGGGGTAGCGGCCGACGGCCGAGCGCACGCTCTCGTGAAGTGGCCGCACGGGAGATTTTGCGAAGCTTTCTGTGCCACTGATATGCCTGACAAAAGACACCGTAAAGTTTCAGTGGATAGAGGAGCACCAGCGGGTGTTCGACGAGCTTAAACGAAGACTTCAAACACCTGTTGTCCCTGGCTATTTCGACCAGCAGGCACAAACAGAAATACACGCGGACGCAAGTAACACGGGGCTTGGCGCGGAGCTGGTCCAAATACAGGAGGGAACAGAGCGGGTAATCGCCTATGCAAGCCGGACACTGTCCAAGGCGGAGGGTAATTACTCTACGACGGAGAAAGAATGCCTCGCCGTCGTCTGGGCTATCACCAAGTTTCGCCCGTACTTGTACGGAAGTGCGTTCCGAGTGGTTACGGGCCACCACTCGCTCTGCTGGCTCGCGAATCTGAAGGACTTCTTACTACGCCTCGCCCGGTGGAGTCTACGACTGCAGGAATTTGACATGACCGTGGGTGTACAGGTCCGGCAAAACGCACAGTGACACCGATTGTCTGTCAAGGGCCCCATTCGAGGCCGGTCCTGCCTGCACTGAAGACGACGACGACGACGAGCATTTCTTCGACGCACTTAATGCCAGTGACGTATGGCGGCACTCCAAAGAGATGATCCTGAACTGCGAGGACTCATCGAGCACCTAGGGGGACAAGAAAGTGCGGTTCCTTGCGTTTTCATATGAACACTGCCAACCTCCTCCATCCTACAAGGTGTGCTGTGCAAGGAGAACTTCGGCAACAACAACACAGTGTGGCTGTCTGGCGATCTCTTCCAGTCTTCGAGAAGGAATATTTCAAGCCTGCCACAATGACCCGACGTCGGGGCACCTTGGCTACAGCAGGACTCTTGTCCAGGATACGCGAAAGTACTACTGGCCGGGGCTACCAAAGACCGTTCACCTCTACACTCGATCATGCCATGAGTGTCAGCGACGCAAGAAACCACCGACGAAGCCGTCAGGAGCCCTATGTTGCGCTTTTTGACTCCCACGGCGACTATGGAGAAGGACGTTACGTCAACAACGCAGCAAACGCAGATTAGATGTTGATTGGTGAGAGTCTCTGATGTCGAATTTCCGCAGAAGAAAACAAAGCTCGCTTTTTCTTTGTTTTCTTCTGCGGAAATTCGTCATCAGCAACTCTCGCCAATCACCATCCAATCTGCGTTTACTGCGTTGTTGACGTCACTTCTTTCTCTAGTCGCCGTGGGAGTCCAAAAGCGCAACATAGGGACCCAGGACTTCTGAATCCGATTGCTCCCCGTCCATGCCGTTCGAGCAGATCGGAATGGATTTACTGGCCCTTTTCCACCGTCAACGTCGGGAAACCGCTAGATATTCGTCGCCACAAATTATCTCACGCGGTACGCCGAAACAAAAGCCCTTTCTTCAGGGATTGCTGTGGAAATCGCCAAGTTTTTCATCAAGTCCATCGTCCTCCGTGCCGGAGGACGATGGACGCTCCCGAAGTTCTGACTACAGATCGTGGGCCATCGTTCATGGCACAGCGGATGCACGAGGTCCTTCGTCTTGGCCACACCAACCACCGGCGAACCTCAGCGTACTATCCTCAGAATCATGAGCTGACGAAACGCCTCAACAAGACCATCGCCAACATGGTGTCGATATACGTCAACGTAAAACACAAGACTTGGGACGACGTCCTGCCATATGTCACGTTCGCCTACAATACAGCGGTTCAGGAGACCACTGGTGTCAAACCATTCCAACTGGTGCATGGTCGCAAGGTGACCCCGATGCTTGACGCCATGCTGCCTCACGAGCCAGCTGGCGACGGATGCGATGACACCCAGGTAGTTACGCAACGATCAGAAGTCCGCCAGCTCACCCGAGTTCGGATCCAAGACCAGCAACCTGTCGACCCTGGCCGCTACAACCTTCGTCGACTGGACGCTCACCTCCAGCCCGGAGACCGGGTGTTGGTGTGGACACCTATACGATGTCGTGGCCTCGGCGAGAAGCTTTAAAGCGCTACTTTGGACCATTCAAGGCCCTTCGACGCCTGGGAGATCTCAACTACAAGTGGCGCCCGACGGAACGCATGCATCATCGCGACGCCGGCCGCAGCCCGAGGTGGTTCACGTCGTTCGACTCAAGCGATTCTACGCTCGATAGGACTGTGGACTTTGTGTTCCAAATGACTCTTTTGTTTACCGTTCTTTTAAAGCGCAACTCTTAGGCGCCACTTTTCCGGCTCGAGCGGCGTAGCCGTCGCTGTAACCGCTCCTTGCATTATGGGATGTTTCCCATAATGACGTCACACGTGACGTCACGAGAGTCACTCGTGAAGGTCACGACCTTCACAGCGACCTTCACGAGGCCTTCACGAGTGACGTCACGGGGGAGGAGGGAGGAGGAGGAGGAAGGAAGGAGGAGGAAGGGAGGAGAATAAGAGGAGGAGGAGAGAGGAGGAGGGAGGGGAGGAGGAGGTGAGGAGAAGAAGAGGATACTCTCCTCCCCATACCCTCCCCTCCTCCTCCTCAAGAACTGCACTCTAATTCGGCATTACAGGGAATTGTAAACGTCTTTAATTTTTTATTTGCTTTGTTTTGTTTTGTGTTACATCGGGGCGTTGCATTTTTTAAAGGGCGTAGTACTGCCGCGCGGGCAGCTGGCCGAGTATACAGCGTGCCCGTGGACGAATGGTTATCGTGCTCGGCTCGCACGCAAAGTGCCGAGGTTCGATGCCTTGCCGCGGATACACCCTTTTGTTGTTTCTGTAAATGTCGCGTTCTTGTGAATTGGAGAACCTTGTTTCTTATTCGAGGTTAGAATGTTCTACGCGCCGAACCTTTTACGCCGATTGTTCCAGAAGCATACGGGTGTACGTAAGAAGCTCCGCGTAGTGAGCCGGAGTCAGTCTCGTCCCAGCGCTCGATCCTTCTGTTCCACCGACATCGACGCCTGCGACGCTAATTCCTTCTTCTGTATTGTTTTGGGGACAAGTTCGTCCCATCAAACGTTTAATCTTCAGTTAATTCGCCGCCTCATCATTAGTCATTTATGACAATTTAGATTATAGTAAAGCCACGTATGCGCATTTGGTTTTCAGCTTCTTGGAAAAATTAAATATGAAGATTCAGCCTTGCAAGGTGGCCTTAGATTTCTATGATTCTTCCAACCTTAGTGAACAAGAGTTATTTTTGTCATGAACGTTTTTTGTTAACGTTACACTTTTAGGGACACTACACATTTGTTGTTGACTTTGATTGCCCTTGTTGTTGCATGGAAATAGGTCGAAGTTACATGGACAAAGGTCAACGCTTATGAGTCTTTGAGGTGTGCCATTTCAGAAAACCATAATTTTAGATTTTATGCAGATCAACATTTAGTTGTGTACCCAGTTTTATTCTAAAAATATCCAATAAGCGTCACTATACTTCTCCGCCAGTGACCAGTTGGATATCCCTGGGCCCCTATTGTTTTCCTTGCATGTATTGCCTTATACCTCTATACTTAATCTTGAGATAAGCATCAATTATAAATGTGCTCTTGAAGCACCATCGAAGCAAGCAGATTTTTTTAGATGTAGAGCACCAGAAGAGAAGCCCTATTTTTCCAAACCTGTTTTGGCCGTATTTGAGATATTAAAAAGCTTCTATTGCCTTTTTGAAGCGTCATATCATGAAGAAAAATCATCATAAAGGGCACTTTGTGAAAGAGTTCTTTTTAATCTTTTTTTTGTAATCATCATCATCATACATCATCATACATAATGCCTTTATTTGTGCCAATCAACAACCAACAAAGGTCTACAATGTGGCACAGTGAAAACAAATAAGCGAATTTTGTGAGGCACCTTTGCAGGGATTTAAAACGGGAGACAACAGATAAAATCAAACTTGGGAATTATCTAGCGTTGGTCAGAATAGCACGGAGCCGGCACACTGTAGATATGCCAGCTTGAGGCGATTCTAAATTTGTTGACACTTTCACAGCCCTGCGCACGATCTCCGCAGCCCAGCACGTGCGTTTGTGTCACTTAGGAAGGCGAGCAAAGCACGCGCCATACGCACAAACACTCAAAATGGTACCGACCAGACTTTCTGGCGTCTCAGCTAGTCTCAACCAACGGTACTCTAAACGGTTGTTTATATCTTTACCATAGGACGCGCTTTACAGCGCTGTCACAGCTACCGGTGCGCGTGTTGTTCCATGCACGAGGGCTCATTCCGCCCGTGCTAAGCCTCACGAGAGCGGAATGAGCCCTCGTGCATGGAACGCGCGCGATGGTAAAGATATAAACAAGTTTTTAGGAGTGCTTTGAATGACTGCCTTCATAGCTCTGTGGTTAGCGCGTCTGCCTGCTGATCAAAGGGTCAACGGTTCGAATCCCGCCGGCGCCGGTCTTTTTTATTTATTTATCGACCCGGCGGCGTAAGAGGTTAGATAGCCAGATAGATAGATAGATAGATAGATAGATACATAGACGAAAAGTGCGTGAAGTATCCAAAGAATGCTATTCGCATTAATATTCGCATTAAAATGCTATTCGCATTAAAAGGAGTAACCCACAACATACCAAATTGAGACGTGTTGTGTATTGCCCCTTTTTTATCTGTCGTCTACTGATTCAAATATATCTTCAGATGTACCCAAGGAAAGCTGACTTATTGCAAAAAAGGCCTAAAAAACTCTGCAAGGGTTCCTTATAAAGTTTTTCCCTAAAAGATCTTAGAACAACTCAATAAGGGTTCTTTATGGTGAACTGCTTCATCGAAAATCGAGCTGATAATAACTTCTCAAAGGTTCTTGATGAAGAACCGTTTGATAAAAAAAGAGCTTAAAAACTCCTGGAATGGTTGTCCATAAAGAACTGTTTTATCAAAACGAGCTCAAAATAACTTTTAAAGGTTTTCACAAAGACCTTTCGCATGAAAAAAAGAAGCTAAAAAAACCCCTTACGGGTTTCTGCGCGAAGATCAAAAGAACTTTTAATGCGAATAGCATTCTTTGGATACTTCACGCACTTTTCGTCTATGTATCTATCTATCTATCTATCTGGCTATCTATCTGGCTATCTAACCTCTTACGCCGCGGGTCGATAAATAAATAAAAAAGACCGGCGCCGGCTGGGATTCGAACCGTTGACCCTTTGATCAGCAGGCAGACGCGCTAACCACAGAGCTATGAAGGCAGTCATTCAGCGCACTCTAAACACGTTGTTTATATCTTTACCATGGGCGCTTTACAGCGTGTCACCATGCACGATGCGGCTCATTCCGCTCTCGTGAGGCTTAGCACGGCCGCTAGCTCACCCTCTCCCGCGCTCGGGAGAGGGTGATGTGCGAGCCGTGCTCAGCCTCAGGAGAGCGGAATGAGCCCTCGTGCATGGAGACGCCGCGCACCAGTAGCTGTGACAGCGCTGTAAAGGCGTCCTATGGTAAAGATATAAACAACCGTTTAGAGTACCGTTGGTTGAGACTAGCTGAGACGCCAGAAAGTCTGGTCGGTACCATTTTGAGTGTTTGTGCGTATGGCGCGTGCTTTGCTCGCCTTCCTAAGTGACACAAACGCTGCGTGCTGGACTGCGGAGATCGTGCGCAGGGCTGTGAAAGTGTCAACAAATTTAGAATCGCCTCAAGAGTGGGCTGGCGTATCTAGAGTGTGCCGGCCACCTGACGAACGCGCATAACTCCGCACCGTTTGATGCTATTCGCGTTAACGTAGATAATCATTCCCAAAGGGATGGGTTCTGCTGATTTTTAGGGTGTGTAAAATATACAGGGTGTTTCACGAAAGGTGGACAAATTCGATATTGCGAAAACTACGCGTCGCACCAAAAAAGGTTTGTGTCCTTTTGGTCTTGGGCTAGGGGCCTTCTTAGAAAATGATTAAAGTCCGAGATAATTATATTGTTAATTATTTTTGCGTAATTAACTTTTTTATTATTGGGTTTAAGGGCATGGTTTCAATTAGAAAATTGCTCAGCATCGTCAAAAAACCCTAAATCAAAAAATTGCAGAACGATAGAAGGCACGCGAATCATTTTACGGCTTCCTGAAAAACCGTACAAATTCGACAGGTTTTTAAGTTTCGGTTTGTTATCGGAGCGCATCTCCGCCCCGGCAGCACCGCGCCCCGTGGAGAGATAGTGCAACCAGCCTCTGCTGCGTCGTCGCGATGACAGCGCAGCAGAGGTTGGATGCACTATCTCTCCACGGGGCGCGGTGCTGCCGGGGCGGAGATGCGCTCCGATAACAAACCGAAACTTTAAAACCCGTCGAATTTGTACGGTTTTTCAGAAAGCCGTAAAATGCTTCGCGTGCCTTCTATCGTTCAGCAATTTGTTGATTTAGTGTTTTTCGATGACGCTGAGCCATTTTTTGATTGAAACTATGTCCTTAAACACAATATTAAAAAAGTTAATTGCGCAAATATAATTAACAATTTAATTATCTCGGACTTTAATAATTTTCCTACAAATAGGCCACCTTTGGCCCAGCACGAAACAAGACACAAGTAGGGGTGTGCGAATAGTGATTTTTGAAACCGAATCGAATACGAATCGAATAATTGTGGCACCGAATCGAATACGAATACGAATCGAATAATTTTCGAATAGTTTCCGAATAGTAAGTAGACAGCTACTAAAGAAGAGCAAAGAGATTATAAAATTATTTTTATTGTTCCAAAATGTTTCTTAAAATTATTGTAAAAACGCGACTAGACGATAATGACTAGAGTTCAACGATATATAATTAAATAGAGACAAAAGCTACTAAAATATTAGAATGCTAAACATAATATCACGGTTCACGCGGATGCTGAACATAAAATCACAGTTCGCTTGAGCCTGGTACATCCTGAAGCATTGTACTTAGTAGGAACTCTACATTCTCTTTTTATTCCTTGTTGTAGCAGATGTCCTTGAATCGAGGATCAAGGAAGGTGGCAAGGGCGTGATGTGCCTGTGTGCTTACGTCCAGGAACCTTGTTTTCACTGATCTGAGAAGATTCTGGGAAAACGCATTGTCTTGTTCCACTTGCGCCCTCAAAAAGCAACATCTTCACACACTGAACAAGTGGAACAACCATGGAAAGTGTTGGGAAAGACTCGACACAAGCAGCTGTTGTGGCTTCTTCAATTGGTTGCATGGGAGCGGCCGAAAAACTTCCACACTCTACTGCGCTTTCTCTTCGAACAACTTCCCGCTTCTACCACTTCTACTTCGCTCATACAGAGCGGCGGTACCGTTGCAACCAGTTCTGAAACGTCTCCACGACACGCTTTCCGAAAGCGTGCACGAGCAGTCTCGTGCGAAAGCGGTCCCTAAAGGCTGAACCGCATGTAAGCGATTTAGCGAGCGACGAGACGAGCGACAGCGACGAGAGTCAGCCAGCGAGCGACGGAGATTTCTCACTGTCGCTCGTCGCGTCGCTCGGTGTTTGGATTTCTAGAAAACGTCCTCATCGCCTTGGTCGCTTGCTCACGCCACTTTCATGCGGCTTGCCTCATCGCGCGACTGACCGAGCGACAGCGAAGCGGGTCGACGTCGCCTGTCTCGTCTCTCGGCAAATCGCTTACATGCGGGTTATACTTAACACAGTGGTCCCTAATGGAGGCAACAGCAACGTACGTATAGAGAGAAACTGCTGCTGCCGATGATGACAATCATTGTCTAGGAGAAGAGGGTACGTATTGCCATCTTGCGGGCACGTATGGCAGGCGTGCCGGCGCGTTGTGGGACGCCTGTGAAGGGAATCTCGCGGCGCGACACCGTAACGACTATTCGGAAATTATTCGAAAAATATTCGAAACTTTTGAAAATTATTATTCGATTCGATTAACGAATCGAATAGGGTAATATTCGATTCGTTATTCGAAAATGGCGAATATTCGCACACCCCTAGACACAAGCCTTTTTCTGTTGCGACGCGTAGTTTTCGCAATATCGAATTTGTCCACCTTTCGTGAAACACCCTGTAGACAAGTCGAAGAACCTCTAGGAGTTATTTTATGACCAGATATTTTTAGGGTGTGGGGACTTCGATACCTTCATTCATTGTATTTGTTTCCTGAGATGAGGCCTTTACTGTAGGTTTAGGTAAGTGCGGAGAATGGTGCGCCATGCCCCGTTCATGACCAGCCCCGCCGAAGGGCAGAGGACGTGCTGGGCGAGTCGCCCACGTCCAGCCCCTCCTGCCCCTTGGGTGCTGCAGGAGGAACACGAGGACCATTCCGCTCCTTCGGTGACGAGGCACTCTCCGAGGATTGCGGGCGAGAGTGTCGATTCCTCTTGCTGGAAAAGGACCGAGGAGCGCGGGCGGCCACAGTAGCTGCTGGCCCATCTTTAAAATGGGGAGCAACCTGTGCACTCTCTCCGCGAGAAGGGAGGGGCTGCTCTCCTGGCGATGCAGGAGAGTCGCAACTCTGGCTGGGGGGGGGGGGGGTAGGTTAGGATACCGATCAGCTGAGAGTGCATGCCCAGGAAGCTGAATCTTCGGCTTGGGCGTGGGTGACTGCAGGGCTTCATGTGATTCAAAAGGATGTCTGAGTAGCCACTGCCACCTCAGGTGGTGCAGGTCCCCGTTGCACCACCTGTGCGTATTAATCTCTCCGCAGGAAACAAAGCGAAAGCTTGCTTCTGGGTAAGACAAGTTTTCCTTTACTTCCAAGGTAGGAATGTCTCTTTTTTATTCCATGTTTTACAGGATCGTGAATATGCTGGGTGCGAATCATTACAGTTGACACATATCAGCTTCATAAGAGGCACAAGTGCCTTTGCCACGGCAGTTCTGAGAGCCATGCCCAAACATCTGGCAGTTGAAGGCCCTCCGAGGGTCAGTTACGTAGGGCCGCACCCTGCAGTGCAGGTACCGTGCTTTCACCACCTCGGGAAGTGCGGTGGATTGAAAAGTTAACACTATGTGCCTAGTTTTACGCTCCTGGCCGTCACAACGCCAGGAGATGCACCTTGCAGCTATAACTTTTTGGTCAGAAGGCCTTCAACTATTTCGCCGTCTGAGGCCTCAAGGAGGTTATCCTTGAAAATAACTCCTTGAATGGTGTTCAAGATTCGGTGACGCTCTAAAAAAAAATCGGTCGTAAGAGAACTATTAGGGGTTCTTCGGCTTGTCAATATTTTGCGTCCTAAAAAGTTATTCTAAGCACACCCTAAGATTGATTCTTGTGAAAAAGCTTTAAAGTGTTATTTTGAGCTCCTTTTTGATGCGAAAGTTCTTCGTAAAAATCTTTAAAAAGTTCTTTTCAGCTCTTTTTCAAAAAATAGTTCTTTATGGACAACCATTCAAGATTTTTACGCGCTTTTTTAAGAAACTGTTCTTCACCAAGAACTTTTGAAAAGTTCTTATCAGCTCGTTTTTTTATGAATCAGTTCACTATAAAGAACCCTTAATGAGTTCTAAGATCTTTTAGAAAAACTTTTCTTTATAAAGAACCCTTGAAAAGCTCTTGTAAGTTCTCTTTCCACTAAGTCATTCTTATGTGAGGCACATTTGAAGAGGTGTGAGACAGTAGATGACGGGTAAAAAAGGGAGAGTACACAACACGTCTAAATTACAGAGGTGTTGTGGGTTATTCTTTTTTATGTTGCCTTCCGTTTCAAATCTCTACGAAGATGCTTCATAAAGATTCACTTATTAGAAAAAAGACCTTAAAAAAGACACTTTCACAAGGTGCCCTTCCTCTTTCCATGCAACACCAACGGCTTCCAAAGTCTGCAACAAGTGTGTAGTGTCCCTAAAAGTGTAACGCCAGCAAAAAGGTTCATGACGAAAAAAATAACACTGGTGCATTGAGGTTGGAACATTAATAAAAATCCAAGGCCACCTTGCAAGGCTGAAACTTGATAATTAATTGTTCCAAGAAGCTGAAAACCAAAGGCGCATACTTGGCTATACTAAGCTAATATTTTTATCTGTTAGTATTCTAGCCAAGATAAATGATATTTTTAACGCATCACATGCTCGTTTCGAGGAAAGTTAAATGCTGCGTAAGTTAAATTGTCACAAATCTTTTTCAACAAAAGCATCGTGAGGCGATTTCACTCCAGTTCCCCTGACCCGTGAATCGTTTGCCAAGATTCTCTGAAATGCCTGAGGGAGGGGTGGGGGATGCGGTGCAATGGCACCCGATTATTAATGTCGCTGCGTGGCAAAAAATCAATATTGAATTACCTACTCAAACAACATTGCTAAAATGTAACCTTTGTTTTGTAGAGTGCTCACATCAACGAAAGGTTGTTAGCAAATAGCGACTTGTCAGAATTCTTAGATACTACAAAATAAATATAAAAAACCGGTCTTTCAAGGTGACCACCGTGAGACCCCTGCAAAGACACACAAATGCTGACCTAAACGTTAAGCATTTAAAGTACCTTCACGGGCAGCTCAAGAGACTTTAAAAACACTTTGTATCCACGAAGAACGATGTCTTCCGTGCGCCATGGCAGAATGCGATGTCCATCACAACGTAGCCGGACAAAAGACAAGCAGCAGCACATGTGATGTGGATACTTTTCGCCACCACTAATCTCTCTATACGAATTTTGAATAAAAGGTGGTCGAAAATGTTTCGTCCTGCCGTGGAAGCCTACTTTAGAAAATAGTTAGCTGGGGTGAAGATGGATCCTAGAAAAAAGCACAAATTACTTCTTAGTTACAAGTACCTGAATGATAAAAACACCACCAGAAAACAGTTGCAAACAAACGGCATTGTTTTAGTGACTATTATCCACAGCTATGGTCAAGAGGGTTTCGGTTGGGATTAAACACACAGTTTACTATATTTTCTACAGCAGTATAAATTTAATAATTATTATAAAACATACTTCATCTCATAACCACAATTATCACTGCTAAACAACTAGATATCTTTCCTCCTTTGGTTTCTTGGATTGATGTTGCTGCCTGACATAGGTCTACGTACTACCACGCAAACTTCCATGCTGATGAGAAAAAAATTCCTGAAAGCGCTTAGCTTACCGTGTGTACAATAGAAAATTCTGGTTGTTAATTGTTGAACAAAAGGAAAAGGAAAGATAACTTTGACTTAATCACTGAAGGGGAAAAAATGACAACTTCACTCGCTCTTTCTAATTCCAAAATTCAGTACGTTGTGGCTCAATGTGAATGGAACAAAGCGAACAAAAAAGTAAAATGTTTCAAGGAGGTTATAGAAGTTGTTGTAAATGCCGCTCTATAACCCTTGTAAATTAGGAATGCAATAGGCACAATACCGAAACACAAAACATAAAACTGTTCTAACATGCAGAACTTTCTGTTGTCGATTCAGTGCGCACCCAAGCCCAAGACCATGTTTACTCGAGTGGCTTCGCTTTTTCAAGGCCTTTCGCAGGCCCCAAAAGAAGCAAACTTTTCGCAAAGCATGAGTTGGCATTCTGATGCTTACTGGGAACTCTCTCGAGTACAAAAGGCAGGTCTCTGCTTTGCAAGCCTTTCTTGTCAAATAATTATAAAAAAGTCATCATAGATCTTGATAAAATTTTATATTGTGCTTAAAATATGGCTCTCACCTCCCTCTTTCAAATATATTTATCCGACGTACTGCAAAACAATCTAATTATAGTTAGCATGGACTTGGTTCGACCTGATGAACTGACTCTGATCTGCTCAAGTATTAAATAAAGTAAAAAAAGTGCTTAACAGGCATTTCTGCACTTGGCGTGTTTTAAGCGGAAGAAAAAAATTTGAACCTTGCAGATTGTCAATCTGTGCCAGCTTCATCGAATCCCTTCAGTTGTTGAATGCACAGATACAAAAGGTGATACTTCGCTATTGGTTCAATCAGGTCACGCGTTGTCTTTCTTTCTCCAATAAAAAAGCAACTTGTCCCTTTTATGAGATTGAGCTCTTGCTGCAGTTGGAAGGTAAATTATTAATGCGAAAGCATCAACCGTCTCATGGAGCGAGCCGACGTCATCAGCTTTGAAACCATGCAAAACGGCACCTTAATGAAACCACGCGCAAAGCTAGTCAACGGCACCTTTCACACTTCAGTCCCATTGGCTAGTGAGCGTCGACGAGGCTCCCATTGGCCGCTGCGCGTCAGTTTGAACGATTGCTCACCCGATGGCGCTGCCTGTCCGGGAGGCAGCGGCCCCCCCCCCGTCCCAAGCCCAAAATCAGCGCGTTGTACGCCGCAGATCAAAGAAGGGAGCGAAGAGCGGCGTGCGTGCTTTCGCATTCACAACTCATAAGAAGTGCTTAGGTGTACCTCGAGCCTTTTTTTGGTCTGATCATCACAACAATCCAATATTATTTCCTTTAGAGTGACCAGTAATGAAATTATACTATACTTTAAACAAACTAAATACTTTCAAGCTGAAAAAGTCATAAAGTTCTAGCTTCGATGACCTTAGTGATATACAAGTGTTTATAAACCCCTTACAGGAGTATTATGAGACGCTTTAAAACGCTTTGAAACCAGACAACCGGCTTGCCGGTTGTCTGGTTGCCGCCATCGCTCATAGATGGCGGTAGCTGCCCAAAGTTTTGTGTCGAGATTTATTTGTCCACGGGCACGAAACTGGGAAACTAGCCCTTAACAGCTCCGCTGTAAAACTTCTGATTGATTTTTTGTAGGGGTATGCTTTATAGTCCAGAATTGCAACTTGTGGATGGGGGAGGAGGGGGGAGACAAATACCTAGGTGTGGAAGCTGAAACATAGGGAGGCCAGCAAAACAGAATAATATCTGCGCCTGTCCCCCAAATGACGCTCTCTATGACGCACTCTCCAACCTCGTCTGCACAAGTTCTTGGCATAAAGAGATCTCAAATCCAAATAAAGGGCAAAAAGGTGTGGCAAGTAAATAGTTCGAAACAAAACAAACCTGCGTGTTAGGTGAATTTACGCAGCGTTATTAGTCCCGCTGGTTCCCTCGCTGGTTTTTGTAACGCAAAATTAAATTGAATCACCTGTAAGCACCTCCGCCTTTTCTTGAGTGCAGTGTAGGGTTGCAAGTCCACTGAGACCAGTCAACGAGGAACTTGCGACTATAAAAAATTAGCTATATTTCAACTGTTTGGGAAATGCTATAGCATTTCAATGTTTCTTCTATGAAGGCCAGATACGGCTGATTATAATGAGACGAGTCTCGTTCCCTAACTCGGCCGTTGGTTGTAGGAGGAGCCCAGCTTGCTTCTTTGGGCCGAACTCTGTTCTCCCTTTTCCGGCGTCCCATTAGCAGGACGAAGGCGCTGAGCCTCCACTGGGCCACCGCTTCTGTTCAGCGATGTCCTCTTCAGTCCTCTCCTTTTTCTTGAAAGACATTGTGAAGGAGACCGGAGCACATCCAGCGAGCCGAAGTATAACTATATAACATATAAACATATAACTATGTATAACTATATAACATATAACTATATAACTATATAAAGTATAACATTAACTATATTGAGCGGCTTTAACGTCGCTTTTGCTTACGTGTTTCTACATCATCATGTTTTGGCAGCTGTTTGCTTTGCTTCATGTTCTGGCCACTTATGTTGACAAAGCTCGACGCTGCGAAAGTGATGAGAGCCATTCATTAATGTCATCTGTCAGATGCGTTTTAGAGTGAACATGTGTTTATACACTGTTTATATTCATACTTTTGGGCTATAGAATTAATGTAGTATTATTTCACACATGTAGGTAATTCCTGTGGGATTCACCACATTAGGGGTGGATTGCGCAAGTAAAACGCGTAGCACCATATCTTAGCTTTGGAGGTTGCTTCCAGGAGCAGCAACGTCCAAGGCATTGTGGTCACACTCGCAACCTTCGCTATGCATGAACGTTGTAGCTAATAGACCTATTGCAATATTACCCAAGCATCAAGGAGAATGCAGGGATTGGTGTTCCACGCGCCGCTCGTGCTGGCGTCAGCAGTAGAAACATTTGTAAAGCAAATACCTAAAACAAATGGCATCTTGCACGCGCGTTCGTCAACGCCTTATTTTGGTTATTTACTTCGAATCTTTTATACGGGGAAGGCGTGCGCGTGTGGCGCGTGGAACACCAATTCCTGCATTCTCTTTGATGCTTGGGTAATGCAGCAAATGGTCTATTTAACTTCGGAGATATGAAATGTCAAAGCTCGAGGCGTGGAGATTGCCAAGGTTTCACTATGGTACTTTCCACAACCGTCAATTTCACACCGAAGAATGCACGTAGTAATAATTTTTCCTACTTTTCTTATAAGAGTTCGACGACATGCACACAAAATATTAAAAAATTACAATAAAAATATTTATGAAAAAAAAGCTACGACACACGTCAAATAAAAACGTTTTAAAGACAGATTCAAAAATATTTACCAACAAATTACTTCATATATAATTTCGTAAAATGTATCAAATTAAGCATATTTAAATGCATTTTACGAATATATAAAAATATGTGCTTAGCCATTCTCGTCGTTGTGTTATGAATACGGAAACGAAGATGAATTATCTAAATAATACACAATTGTACGTCAATATAAAAAAAAACTTTATTTTTATTTTTTTTACTTTTCCTAATTATCCGTTGTGCTTAGGACTAATCTGTAATGGCAAAACATTTAGTAAAATATGATCTTCAACAAAAAAACGAGAACAAACCTCCACTCAATTAGAGCTAGCTTGCCGCTTGACGTCGGCTGCAAAGATATATTTTCTAGAACTGAGAAAGGCTGTACAACGTGCTGCTCTTACGTAGGGTGTAGAAAGTCGTGTTGTTCCTAGCTTAGCTTTATATTTGTGTTTCACTGCGTTGCCGTCTAAGACCCCCCCCCCCCTTCCCACATCTCTGGCCCTTTTGCTTACGAAGGATTTTCGGTCGACGCCACTGCTGCTGACAGTTGATAACTGTATTCACAGTCCATTACCGCAAAACTCAAAGTTCGCACACCAAAAACGTTTGTCACAGCAAAAGAAAAAAAAAAAGTAAAGAAAAGAGCTAGGGAAGTAGTACTTGGAAAGTGGGAAAGTAGGTATCTTGGCGTTCAACATTGTGTCATGGCAAACAAACCAGCTTACAATTAACAATGCGAACCGTACAATGGACTACAGATAAAAATTTATAGCTACGAAGGTTTTGTTATTGGGTGTTTCCATGTCAGTTTATACATATATATTTATATATGTATAAATATTTGTATTTGTATATTGTATATTTTTTGTAAAATGTATACCGTACGTAAGTCATGTCTTTGGGAGAAGTACTCAGCTATAAACAAGGCTAGGGTTAACGAAAACACACTGAGGGCGCAGGCGAGCTGGTGTAAGTTTACGAATTTGGTCAAACACCTGAGACTGGGTGTGAAAACACTTGAAACAGCCAGAAGTAGAAGAGACAGGGAAAGAACATAATTCTAGACGAAACCCTCGAGACTGGGGAAAAAACGAAGGACAACACAACACACCGAGTGTCAAACACAGCTGAAATTCATTCCACAGAAGTTCGTGTTTATATCGGGTTTTTCTAACCTCACAAAGTTGGCGGTTTTTCCCAAGGGTCCGGTAGGTTTTTTTTTTTTTAAAGTTCGGGGTTTTTGCTTACGGTTCTGTTGGTTTGTTCCGAAAAAAAGGGGTTGTAGGTACTTATCATGTATCTTATCAGGATGTTCGGGTGAAATGATTCAGGTTGACCTTAACCTCTGTCGGCTTGGTGCCAAGTCCTTTGTGTAAAAGTGTTCTTACCTCCTTTTCTTTCTTCTGGTTTGTGAGGGAAACAAAAATCCTATAACCCTATATAAACATGAATTTCAGTGGAATAAATTTCAGCTGTGTTTGAGACTCTGTGTATTGTGTTGTCCTTCGTCTTTTTTCCAGTCTCGGGGGTTTTGTCACAATTTATGTTAAACCCTCACCAGCTCGTTTGCGCCCTAAATTTTTTTTTAGGGACGACGTCTCGAAACGTCGTCTGACTGACTTCGTCCTTTGTCTCATGTACCTTTGGCTGTTTTAAGTTTTTTCACGCCCAGTCTCGGGTGTTTTAAAAAAATGGTGAGCTTAGGATGTTTCGTGAAACGCGGGCCAAATCGTTCCTGCGAAAAGTACGCATCGTACAGGAAAAAGAATGATGAAATATTTGTCCCTTCCAAAGGGCAAATTTAGGAAAAGAGGTGTTTCATACATTTTTGTTAATAATTACTTTTATTCATTAACTTTGTAGTGAATAAATTTTAACTTTTTTTTTTAAATTGACAACATGGTAGGCGTCATTGAAAGCTGTTAAATCCACCTACATTATAAATATATAAGGCATACTCATCATTTTACGGCGCTCCGACAAAAGCACTCAATTTGGACGCGTTTTGAAAGAGGGTGGGGTGGAAGCAGTGGCGGTCCCAGACATTGGTTTAGGGGGGGGGGGGGGCGAAATTGCTGCTTAAATGACGAAAAAAGAGACATCACACTTTTTTGTGAATGAAGATTTTTTTTTATTAGTTCCACTGTTTGCAAGTCGGAAATGCGCAACATGTAAACCTTTGCTCGCAATATAGGCTGTAAAAAAAAATATATTGGCTGTAAAATAAAAAAAAATTATAAAAAGCGATTGATTTGGGGGGCGGTCGCCCCCTTCGCCTCCCCCCCTTCCCCCTTAGGACCGCCACTGGGTGGGAGGGTGTCTTAGGAGGCAGCGCAAGGAAACACAAATATAAAACTAAGCTAGGGAGAGCACGACTTTCTACATTTTATGATAGAGCAGCACAACTGTACAGCATTTTTCGCTTCTAGAAAATGTCTATTTGGATCTGACGTCGTGCGACAAAGCCCACATAACGAAGACTCGCTAGCTCAATTCAAGTGAAGGTTTTGTTGACATTTTCTTTTTCTTTCTTTGGAGGGGGGGGGGTTAAATGTTACTCAATGTTTTGCGATCGCAAGTTAGTGCAAGGCACTGCAAACGATTAAGGAAAGTTAAAAGGGGGAGCTGTTTCATACCGCTGTCAGAGCGCAGCTAAAATGGCATTTACGCCAGATGTCATTCAGGCAACGTTACTAAAACACTCAGTTGGGAAACTCGCCGTCGAAACCTGGCCGCTGGCGTCCACCGAGACCGAGCTAAATATGACAACAGCGCCACTCTTTATCATTTGTCTGTACTGTGGTCATCTTGAGCTTTTAGAGAGCATGTTTTTGCGTAAAAACAAACGGAAAATACTTTTTTTGTACGAAATTTATTGGAGTTTAGTACAAAATGAAGGGCGCGTGATGTTCTTAAAATGTTTAGTGTGCAAGGTTTTGCGGCACAATTACGCGTAATATTGTTTTTATACAACCACGCCTCAGCGGTGCTTTCAGGTAGCGCGTCCCGACCTAGGTGCATTTTAACTTCGGTAGTAAGACGCGGTGCGTCCGCTGGAGAGACGGGGGTGGCACCCCTGTAACCTCTTTCACTGTATCTGTTTCGGCGCCAAAATGGCCGATCAAAGCCAAAATAGAAGTAACGTGCGGTTCCTCGAGTTGCCGCTGCGGGAGAAATGGCGGCGTTGTGTTCGCCATTAGCTCGGTTCGCGAGGACAGATCGGGGCCACTTTTTCAGAGCAGTCTCTATGGCAGTTTCCCAACTGAGTAGTTTAGTAACGTTGCATTCAAGTTTCCAGAGGACATTCAAGATGGGACGTGCCAGACGACAACTAAAATGACATTTAGGTGATGTTTACTACGATTGCAGTCTCAAAGTCGTCCCGTGCACATAGATCACGTTTGCGTCAATAAACAATTTTAACACGGCGAAACACTTTTTTCGTGTTGCCTGCTGGGACAACAAAATATAACAAAAAACCGGGATAGAAATTTGCGCTCACTAGTTTAAATGTGTTCGGTTTCTGACGAAAAAATAAAAAAAGCGAAGCGTGAGGCGAAATCTATTAGCCAACGTAACGTCGTCATAAGCCAATCCGTAAGCCGAGCCTCCCGCGCTCCGCCACTACAGCTGACAGCTTGCTCGCTATCAGCTATCAGTTCTTTCGGTAATTTCGGTAGTGCTTGCTTGCTCTGGTTGTCCCTCACGCTCGATCTTCGTCTGCCGGGTTCACTTCTACGTCTGCGAGGGATCCTGGACGCCGTATTATGCTTCCGCCGTTGCTATCACGGCGGTATGGGTTGATCTTGGTTCGAGCGTCTCCGGCTGTTGAGAAGGCCGTCCGTCATCTTCGTCGTAGACGCATTCCGCGAGCTTCGGTTTGAAGACAGGCTACCGTACCTACTAACGTACTACATCTTCAAGCAGCCGTTTGGGTGATACCGGTGACGTGATCAGGTACCTTGTGAATGTGTGTCGGCGTTACATAGAGTGCTGGGTTGGCCAGGTGACTTGTGTGCACCTAACCACCCCAGTGAGAAAGCGAGTCGGCGCTGCAAAGCCATACTCCACTGCGGAGGACAGAACCATCGCCAACTTGCTCGTCGTGGTGCACTCCACTGCCAAGTGATCGCATCCCTCCGACGCGACTGGCCGAAGATCGTGAGCGCCGCCGAGACCGCTGAACGGTGAAACACACACGGGATAACCGTACTGCCCCAGGATTCGCGCAGGTCATAGAGAGTCGCTGTACGACTGCCACCTGTGACATCAAGTTCCAGCGCCAGTGGCTACCAAAGCAAGATAAAAATAGTAAGTACTCTTTTTGCAAAAAAAAAAAGAAAACGTTTCTTGTAACGAAATACGATTTATTTAAAAAAATGATGTCTGAACTAGTAAAAATAATATCACTACATGGTTTTTCTAGCTCTTAGAAAATTCAGGCAATCTTGCTTCAAACTCACAAATTAAAAAAAAAATTAAAAAGTTATTTGTTTTTTTATTACTGAGTGTCACTCAAAACTAACTGGTATAGCTCCTGCCAACATTGTAAAGTTATTCGTTAACTCGCTTTAATTTGAATAAAACAACTGGATTGATCATCTTCTCAATTGTAATAAAACGGGAATTGGTGTGCATGCTTGATGAGGTGAAAATGACTAAATAACTGTTTCTAAATACGAGACAAGAGTGCCGGCTTCTAGCACTTTAAATACTATGTTTAGAAACTATAGAACGTTCTCCATTCTGTGGAGTTTCAAAAAAATGTTCCAAGCTAGCTGCGTGGTGAAATTTGGACTGCTCTGCTTCCCCATTGAATCTCCAATTTTGGGAATTATATGTCTAAGGTGCAAGATATTTTATGCCTAGAGGACTAATGCATCTGTTGCAATGTTTCTATCCAACTACAGTGATTCTTCTGGCTCTCCTAGACCACTGCTACCAGTTCCAGTATCTCAACCCTGGGATGCTGAGGCAGTGTCGTGACCATGTTCCAGAGGTTGGCACTGGCTAGCACTCGGGAAGCAGTGACGCTCCAGGCACATATGGCCACAGTCAATGGGACCGCCGTGTCCCCACGGATCCTGTGTAACCACGTGTTCCTGATAACATCCAACATGCTCAAACCTTACCCAACCCAGGACATCATTTTGCAGGGAACTGCACGTCGATCAGTCAATTCCGTACATGTGACGACCCTCCCAGATTCTCGGCATCACTCCCAACTTCTTGTAGTGTTGGATACATTTCAGCCTACTACTGGCTTAGAGAATTAGAGTGGACACAGGGGCTATGGTTTCATTTACTTCATGCGCGAGTGAAGCTGAAGCTATGAGCATGAGCATGTTGCCCTGAACGATGCTCCCACTACATGAGCGTGCATGCTTGGTAGCGGCATTGAAAGCCTGGATCTTGCACTTAAAGTGAAACGGAATCTAGCATCGTGAGTGTTGTGTGTGTGCGTCTGGCAACATCGGCGAGTCAGCAGAAGTCAAGCCAAGGCGAGTCAAGCTGGTTTTACTGAAAAGTTTACCATTCCGGGGACTCGTCATAAACCATGTGCCTCTTGTCTAACTCCTCTTTCCTGCACGGCCAAGTCAGCCGCCTGAATAAAGCTTTGGGTGGCGACGAGAATGAAGAACCTCAGACTCCGAGGCACGCAACCACACTTTTTGGAGCAACGACAGCTTCGTGGCAACTTGGCAACGACGAGAGCACATGGCGGAAAAGGATGAGCCAAACGTTGTCATCATAGGGTGGCTGGGACATCTTGAAGAGTTCGACCCGGACAGGGTTGAAGCGTGGCCCCTGTACCAGGAGCGACTAAATTTTTCTTCACCGTGCACAACATCGTCGAGGGGTCCCCAAAATGCGCAGTCCTGTGTAGTGTTTGTGGACCGACAATCTACACCGTCATATGCTCGTCGTGTGTGCTGGTAGACTCCCTATGCGGACATTGTGTCGGAGCTCGCCGCCCACTTCACACCGTGCCTGTCAGTGATTGTTCAGTGCTTTGCATTTCATAAGCGCAGCCAGCAGCCTGGAGAAACCATCGCGAATTTCGTCACCGCCCTGTGCCGCTTCTCCGAACACTGCAACTTTGGTGAGACCTTGTCAGACATGCTATGGGACCGTCTGGTTTGCGGTGTCCGGGACAAAGGGGTGCAGCGTCGTCCCCTTGGCAAACCAACGGTGGAGTTCAAAAAGGCGTTTGAGGCTGCAAATCCTTCGCCTCCGTAGGATTTGCAGCAACGACATTGATTTCGGTCAACAGCTTAAAGGGGCACTCAAGTGGATTCTGAGATCGACTACTTATTGGCATAACTCAATCTACTAGCTTTAAGCATCCTAAAAAATTTGAAATTACATTCAAGGGCAGCCGATTTTCCTATTAAAAATCCAATCAAAGATTGTGGCACGCCACCCTTTCTGCGCCGTGGCGCAGAACACCAGGGGGTGCCACCGGACGAGAAGGCAGCAGGGGAGGGCATGCGACAGCCAATCACGAGTGATGGCTTCTCGGCGGACTGATTTTTCGAAGGTGCACGTATTCGAAAATTTAGTCTGCCGGGAAACCATCACTTGTAATTGGCTGTCACGTGCCCTCCCTGCTGCCTTCCCGTCCGGTGGCACCCTCTGGTGTTCTGCGCCACGGCGCAGAAAGGAGGGCGTTCCACGATCTTTGATTGGATTTTTAATAGGGAAATTGGTCGCCCTTGTATGTAATTTCACCGAAAAAACAGTAAGTGCGCAGGCGAGCTGGTGGAAGTTGATCATGATGTAGAATACCCGAGACTGTGGTAAAAGCTGGGAAACTTGGTCGAAGAAAATAGACAGGGGAAAAGAACGTCTCAAACTCAGCTACTGTGTTTATTTCCTCAAAGTTATATATCCACAACCTAATCACCGGCCACCGACGTTCTTTTCCCCTGCCTTTTTTCTTCGACCAAGTTTCCCAGCTTTTACCACAGTCTCGGGTATTCTACATCATGATGTAATTTCAGGTTTTTTAGGATGCTTAGAGTTCATAGATTTAGTTATGACAATAAATAGACGATATCACAATCCACTTCAGTGCCCCTCTAAGACAATGACCGCCTTCTTTATTGAAAGTAGCTGCCCACTCGGCCTTCTGTGCAATGCGAGCAGTCGTGTCTCTAACATTTCGCGGCATGACGCCCTATTTCCCCAACCAAGATCTAAACCACCTTGCAACCCCCTCATCATCACGTTCCATCCCCCCATACCCAGGCTCGGCAAACTAATCATGGACGCCACTTCCCACCTCGTAGACTCTATAAAGTTATTTCTAAAGCACCCACTCTAACTTACCATCGTCAGCCCAACTTACGATCCCTTCTAGTACGCAGCAACCAGTCCGAACCCTCTCATCTTTATGTTCCATCCCTCCATACCCAGGCTCGGCAAACTAATCATGGATGCCACTTCCCACCTCATAGACTCTAAAGTTATTTCTAAGGCACCCGTCCTAACTTACCATCATCAGCCCAACTTACGATCCCTTCTAGTACGCAGCAACCACTCTGAAACCCCATCATCTTTACGTTCCATCCCTCCATACCCAGGTTTCGGCAGACTAATCATGGATGCCACTTCCCACCTCGTAGACTCTAAAGTTATTTCTAAAGCACCCGTCCTAACTTACCATCATCAGCCCAACTTACGATCCCTTTTGTACGCAGCAACCCCACAAAACCTCCGACTTTGCGCCCCGGTACCATGCCGTGCGGCACCCCGACATGTCTTGCGTGGAAACACACCGGCCCTCCTCCCAACCTGCCAATGAGAATCCCTCCGGCCCTTCAAAAGCGTCACAATCAAATATTAGATAATGTTGCTCTCCACCTAGTGAAGGCGCATCTGAGATATCATAATGACCACTGTGCCCAGTTACGCCCAAACCTCATTGTCGCTAAAAGACTCCTCAAGTCCCTTGACTTATCTTTCCATTCTCACTCACGCAAACTTGTCGACAAAATTCTTGAAGTCAACTCGTATCTCTATGCCGATGGTCTCGCCTCTAAATCAAGGAAACTAGACACTCTCTTGCCTCGAAATGATCAGGCCGCCATCCAACGCATTGATGACGTCACCATACCAGACGATTCACCCCTCACTGCCCCTGAACACGTTATCTTATCGAAGGGCCTGTCCTTCGTCCCTGCACTTCGAAGCCGACCTGACCCTTTTTCTTTACATGTCGAGAGCGAACAATTTTTCCGATGCCTACTTTTAGAAGCCCACTTCACCCAGCATCCGTCTAACTTTAATCGCACCATGTTCGACACCATTAACCCAAAAACTAGTATCTGGACCCCGCTTCCGGCCAAACACCCTGAAACTGACAATTCAATCAAAGCATGTCGTAGCATCCTTGCCAACTCGTCTAGCAACCTAATCTCTAAATACCGCAACGCCACCCCACAAGAAGTTACCGCTCTAAAATCCCTTCGAAACCGCACTGACCTCGTAATCAAGCCAACTGATAAGGGTGGAGCCGTGGTGGTCTGGTGCAGTGATCTCTACTCCGAGGAGGCTCTCCGACAGCTCTCTGTTTCTGATTTTTACGAACCCCTTTCCTCTGACCCCACCGCCGCCTTCCAAGATAAAATTACAGCCACCGTACGGCTCCTAATCGAAACCAACTCCCTTCACCCCGCTGCAAATTGCCTAATTGTTCGTCATCCCCACGCTGCCTCATTCTACCTCCTTCCCAAAATTCACAAAGCTGGATCCCCTGGCTGACATATTCTGTCCGCCATATCCTGCCCCACTTAATTCATCTTCGCTTTTGTTGATTCGGTCCTTCAGCCTATTGTACAAAACCTGCCCAGTTACGTTAAAGACACAACAGGCATCCTCCAACGCCTGTCTAATCTGGCGCCGACTCCCGACACTATCCTCTTCACAATGGACATCACATCTCTCTACACTGTAATTCCTCACGCCGAAGGACTACAGGCTCTCTCACACTTTCTTGATCAGCGTCCCTCTCAAAATCCCCCGTCTCACGCCATAATCCGCCTCGCCGAACTAGTCCTAACACTAAACGCCTTCCAATTCAACTACTCCTTCTATCGCCAAAAATGTGGTGTAGCGATGGGCACTAAGATGGGTCCCTCGTTCGCCAACCTTTTTGTTGGCTACGTCGAGCACTATTCTTTAATTCCTTCCCACACACGCACCCTCAATTCTATGGTCATTATTTTACGACATCTTTGGTTTTGACCCCCCTCCCGTAGTTGACCGCTTCACCAATGCACTCTGTAACGCCCACCCCTCCCTCAAGTTTATCTCAGTGATATCGAAATGCTCTGTCAACTTCCTAGACTTAAAAATCACTAGTGACGGTCAGAGGTTCCACACCTCTGTGCACTATAAACCCACTGACAGCCATAGCTACCTTCTTTACTCCTCAAACCAACCTAGATCCCAAATCAACTCTATTCCCTTTTCACAATTCCTTCGCCTCCGTAGGATTTGCAGCGACGACATAGATTTCCATCAACAGCTTAAGACGATGACCGCCTTCTTTACTGAACATAGTTATACCCACTCGGCTTTCTGCGCAATGCGAGCAGTCGCTTTTCTAACATTTCGCGGCACGACGCCCTCTTTCCCCTACCAAGATCTAAACCGGGCAACCCCCTCATCTTCACGTTCCATCCCTCCATACCCAGGCCTGACAAACTAATCATGGACGCCACTTTTTACCTTGTACACTCTGAAGTTATTTATAAAGCACCTGCCCTAACTACCGTCGGTAGCCCAACTTACGATCCCTTCTAGTGTACAGCAACCAGTCCACAAAACCTCTGACCTTGTTCACCTGTACCATGCCGTGCGGCGCCCCGAAATGTCTTACGTGCAAACAGACCGGCCCTCCTCCCTGCTTGCCAGTGAGAATCACTGGCAATCACACCCGTAAATCTTCTAATCTGATATACATTACTTCCTGCACACTCTGTCCGACCTTATTATATATCGGCGGAATTGACCACCGAC
>JAZHYW010037275.1:0-23303 GCA_037355805.1 Ixodes ricinus
GTCTGCTCGTCGTCTCCTTCGTGTGGATGCGCTTGGGAGACAGACGAACCGCAGACATGTCGTCACCCTCCGCGGATCAGTCCGTCATGTGAATCGGCCATGACTAACTAACACAAGCAACAAGCCCTCTTCAGGAGGTCTTCACATATAAACGCGATAAAACTATAAAACCACCCGAGGACGCGAGACGCGTCGCAAGACCGCGACAATGACAGAAAAACAAAATGGCGAAGCTTTTGTTTGTTGGGTTTGTTGTTTTATCCGAACGGAAGTAACGATTTTGTAAAACGTTTGTAAACAATTACGACGTTCATCCGATGGATTGTTTCTTAAAGCTAAAAATATGTAATTCAAAAGGCGATTTCAAGAGATCACGAAGATTTTATAACCAACATCAAAGCTGTCACTCATTCTTTTGGCCAATGAGAAGCTGATTTGAATGACCATCGTTACCAATGAGAAGCCGAGCTGAATGACCTGGAATTTGCGCGAAAAATTTCAAATAAATTTCTCGCCGTCAATATTGCTCTGAAAAATTTTTTTTTCGCGTAAAATTTATTTTTGACACGCGTGTACCAACCAGACTGTTTTAAAAAAAACTTTTTTTTCTTTTTCAGGGGCCCTTTAATTAAACTTTCTTGAATTTTGCTTTATTTTAAAAGTTATAGGCAAATTAAAATTACAAAAACAAGCAAAAATTAACCTCCTTCATGACGTCCTTGGTTGCTTGAGTGGCCGTGAACGAGAGGAGGGGTAGTGAGCTCAGCGAGCAGTCACGGCTGCCGCACTCCGTGTCGACGGCTAGAGAGGGCGCCACTAAAGCATGTTCTGGATAGGCTGTATGAAGCGGGCAGCCAGGGCGGCTCGCATTGCATTTGCTGCGCGATTAAACACTAATTCGGCATGACACTTCATTGGCCACAAACGACAGCAAACACGGGGTAAAGATCAGTTCAGAATGGGAACCACTTCGCGCTGCCATACCGCGAAACGGCCAAACCGCCAGACAAAGCTGCTCGCTGAAGGCCTTCGGAACGCTCGGAGCCGGTCGGATCATCTAGTCCCTACGACCGCAGCGCCGCCGCGTACATCCGGAACCTTTCCGTGTCGGCGCCTGATCCCACTACTCCTTTCTAGTATCCGCCGCCTTTTCCACCGCTTGGTGGCGGGTATGTCGACGGGTCATTTCTTGTTTCCGTACTTTCTAAACTGCATTTGTTTCTTTTCTGATCTAAAATACTGAACAAAACTACTTTTATAAATAATTGAAACGGTTCGCGCCACCTATATTTTGTATTTCGACAAAAAAGAAGCTTTTAGCGGCTCTGACCAGTAGTAAGCCCAGGACCAAAGACGTCACATATCGCGCGCTTTCGGTACCGCGGGTCGCCCCCGACGGTGGAGGAGGTTTCCGCGTCGTCCGGTTAAAATATGACGCACTGATATTTAGTTACTCTCTCCGTGCCCGGTGGCAAGCCCGAACCCCAAGAGACGTGGAAACCGCAAAAAAGGTAGACGCTTAAATATGATTGCAGGGCCCCTTTAACGTGCCCAGTGTTTTAGTAACGTAACGTTGCTTATAGAGGTGTCGCGAACCGGCCGAGGTTCGAGTTCGACCAGGTTCGACTTTTCGAACTTTGAGTGGAAATTTCGACGAACCTTGTATTGAGGTTCGACTCGTGTGCGCATGCGCGATCAGGCTGGCCAGTTGGCATCGGATTGGATGGTGATGGCTAAGGGGTGAATTAAGGGGAGCGCTGATTGGTTATTTCAGTTAATACAGTACAAAAAAATTAAGTTATTAACTTCTTCAGTGATTCAAATTGTTTTTCTTATTCGCAACTGTTCATAAAATAAAAAGCCTATGCATAAAAAAAAATTCTCCAAACCTAGACATGCCTGTATCAAGGTCTGGCCACACTGTCCACGAAGTCGAACCGGTCGAGATCTGGTTAAAAGTTCGAAAGTTCGTCGACCGGTTCGACCCGGTCGAACCCCGGAAGTTCAACTTAAAATCCGGTTCGACAAAAATTGCGACACCCCTAGTTGCTTACCGTGCTCGCTGCCATTGATTTGGTCGATGGCAATGTGGCTTCCCTCATGTCGCCCATGTTTGTATTTATTTTAGGAGTCTTGATAATTGTTTCGTATACACACCCCAAAGAATTTTATGGGTCTAATTACTCGTTCTAAACAGTTAAAATGGACATAAAAAGCGTGCCCTCGACCTGAACACGTGACATTGCAGTTGATTTCGTTTTGGCTTCAACCCTTCAACTGCAAGCGAAGGTGCCGCACGCCCACGCCGCCCGTGCCGCCGCTTCCCATGCACCCTCCTCAGAATTTACGGCGCTCCGTGGTGGCCGCCATATTAAAACTTGATACCAGTATTGCTGCATCTGTAGGTCATCTTTAAGTTAGAGCTGGCGGAGAAAATCTGGCCACGGCGCACCGCCGATGTACGCTGGAGGCTATAGCCGGTTTGCTTTCGTTCTTTTTGTTTGGTTTGAGAAAATCTGGCAACAACGCACGTCTGACATGGTGCCGGTATTGTTTTGGTTGGACGGGAATGGGGAAGCTCCTCGATTTGCGAGCACATGTAGCGAAGACGTGGCCGGAGAAGTGCCCCTGTGATGTTCCCGGGAGACGGAAATTATCATTCGTAATTGTTGTGTGTGCTTGGAAAGCGAAGGGAGTCACAGGGTCCACGAGTGCGCAACCACAAGCCAAGGTTCACGACAGCGCTGCGTTGACTTCGGCAATCTCGTTCTGTTTGGTGCAACACGCCGATGCGAAAAAGAGCTGAAGCGTTCGTTGTGTGTGGTGCGGTGCTTGGAGTTAGAAAGCCACACTAACACGGAGCGCAAATTGGTTGTGGGGTTGAGGTTCAACGGGTTCAGTCCCGTCGTTGTCAGCTGATCCGGTCCAGCTGGTCCGGGAGGACGCGGCGAGCGTCTTTAAGTAAATCCTCCTTCGTTCCGTTTCAAAATGTGGAAGTATCCCGACGCATACCGTGAGTAAAAAGCTGCGGGAGTTTTCAACAAAATTACGTCGTTTTAGTTGAACAATGGACTCCGGATTGTTGTCCTAAATCTGCCCTTTTTATGCTTCGTGTTGGACTGCGTTTGCACAGTGACGCACACCGCTCGAGTAGATGATTCGATCCTGCAAACGACCGGTTATACAGAATTTCAGGGAAACTTAAGTCACCACCGATATTTTCCTGTAAATCTCCTGGGAGTTTGTTGTGCTCATCATGGGGTGGGAATAAATTAGGGCAAGATTTCCTACCTGCCCACAGATGCATGAACTGACACAATTTTTTACGTAGTGAACATGGTGCTTTTTCTTTATTTTGGGAAGAGGCATTGGTGCATTTATTATGGTACAATCACTTGAGAGTTGAGAAATTGGGGAGAGCGAGGAAGCTTTCCCAACTTTGTCTGTTTCCTCTCTGGCACTGCCCCAAGTTTCAGTTTTAGTAGGCATACCTCCTAGCAGGTACAAACTGCTCTAAGGCAGGTAAAAGACAGGGGAAGTCAAGACGGTGCGGACTCCGTGTTTCGCGCTTTTCGCGGGGTGACTGGGTAAATGCTTTTGCGAGGTATGCGGAATATGCAAATGATTTTGTCATGCCCGTCGTTTGCGTCTCCAGCAAAACGAATGAAATGATCTACAAAGGCACGGGTCCATATCACATGAGCGAATGACATTTCAGCGAATGACACTTCAGCGAAAAGAGGTCATTTGAGCGAATTGACATTTTAGCAAATGACGTTTTAGTGACTATTGCTCATTTCAGCAATTAACGTTTTAGAACAATGTTTTAACAAATATGCTTGTTTCGCTTATTTTTTTTTTACCGAAGCCTGGCTTTTCTTTTTTTACCGCGAGGGAGAAGAATGACACGGAAATGCCTATTTTGGTTTTAGTAAACGAACGTAACAATTTATAACGAGTCACCACAGCGTGGAACCCCCAAAATACGCATAGCTGAGCGGAACCTGCACGCCGACAGATAGCTAGGGACCGGTCAAAAGGAAGACCCGGGTCACCCGCAATCACTACGACATGGGTACAGCTGCAACGGAAAAAGAGTACACAAGTCGCCGATGACCGGAGCAGCAAAATCGCGGCACGCGGCGCTATTGTTAACGAGCACGCCGATAACAACTTGCGCGACACGCTCGAAAAATAAAATTGAAAGATGAGTCGGGAGGGCGAAAGCTTTCTCCCGTCTGCCTGGAGAAGGAGAAAAACCTCTCGTTCCTCCCCTTCTTCTCGTGTCCGCTTGGGGGCGCGTCAGTAGAGGGGAGGAAGACGCGCCGTTGCTACCTTTTTCCTCCATTTTTTTCTTAGAGTGCAGTGTATGGCGCACCGTGCATTCGCGAGGGCGCCCATCAAACCAACCTGGCAAGGGTGATGCGGAGCAACTAAGCAGTTGCGTCGCCTCAGACACGATCACATGGTTGTGTCGCCGCGGGGTCGATCGGAATCTCGAGTCGGCTCCCGACGTGCCGCTTTCTCTCCTAGCCACTGGATGGCGCTGCAGGCGCCCCATGGCGGGCGAGGAGAAACCTCCTTGCCCATCGGTCGATATTGTCGGGTAACCGGGAGGCAAGAGTCTCTTAGGATTCCGGCCGGCGCTCAAGATAGGCAAGTGGAAGCAACGGCTCTCGGGCAATAGCGGGACACGAGGCTCTTTGTGTTAAGCTTTGGGCTTAACGTACGTTTGTAAATATTTGAGTAATGTCGCGTGTGTTTGTAGTATAGATTGAGTGTTTTGTAGCGTTGTGTTTTTATGTACCAATAAACGGGAGCGGAATCCCGCTCCCGTGAAAGAACCAGGCTGGACTCGGGTTGTTGACGGACCACGCGGGGAACGGCGTATCGGCGGCGTGTACGCGAATTCCCACAAGTGCAAAGTGGGAAGGAGGTGCTCGGGAGTTGGCTGGCTCGTATGATTAAATTCCGATTATGGAGCGCTAGCTTTCGAGCTCCAGCACAAACTGAAACCCGTTCATTCGTTCGTAATGTTTCCCACTCGCAGCGTTTCCACTGAAAGGCACTCGTTGGCCCATCCTCTTTTGGTGGAGCGGCGATTTCCCGACGCGTCATGAGACAGGCGTTTCCCAGTGGCTGAGAGGCCACAACCAATCGGCGCACTATTCCTAGAACTCGCGAGGCGAGTCAGACAGACGACCCCAGTGTGGACAGCACCGACGATCATTCCGCCAGACGTGGTCTAACGTTGCCCACCCAACCACCGCATTCTCCGATAAATCTCCCGGCCCGAAACGCACGTTCTGATTCTCTCGGCTGAACACGCACGTTCTGAACCTAGCGTCGCAAAGTACGCCAGTCTCTCGCGGTCGCCCACACTGTTAGCAAAAATAACACGCCCAGACGTGTAAACCGTTGTCCCATAGCGGACACGTCAAAACGTGTTCGTTTTACACGCAGCCATGTGTGTTATTCGTCTACACACGAGGTGCCGTGTAAACTTAACACGCTACACCGTGTCTGCCTTCTGCGAAACACGCTGGAGCGTGTTCGTCATGAAACATGGCAGCCAGCAGCCGAGAACAGGTGAGAGACGAGTCCAGCGAGCCGCGCGCCTTTCAGCCGAATTGAAAGCACACAGGACGCGTTTGTTCTCGTTCGATGTCTTTTATACACAGTAAACAGACTCCAATCGGCGGACGTAGCTACGTGCAAAGGTACGTACTTGCGTCGTCGGCGGTCGATGGCGTCGGTACCATAGAGATCATACATATACTACCTCTAGAGGAAAAGGTCCGCCATTTCCCCATGCATTCTGGCTGCCGCAAGCGGCGGAGCATGCACGCAGACCTTCGGGGTCCTACACATGGTTACCAACTGCCTACGATTTCACGAATATAATTATATCATCAGAGCAGTTTCATGAACTTCAACAATCCACGAACTTACGGTGGAAAGCTATTCGCGTTCCTTTCAAAGCTTTCTTTTGCACAGCGCGCCGATGTACGGCCTCCCGTCAACACTAAACTAAACCAGATAACCGGCTTCGCGGGTGGCCGCGCCCCAGGAATACGGAACCGCGCAACCACCAGATTTCCGGGATTTCGACAGAAGGGAAGTTAATGCAGCGTAATGAGTATACTGCTTTTTATAAGCTTTAGAATAGCTCAGAATTTAGTTTACAACGTTAAATTATCACTGTTTATATTGCTGAGAGTTTTCAGTCTTCGCGATTACCATTGCGACTGTCGTCCTTCAGCTGGCAACATTGGTTTCTTTCTCTCGTGTTCTGTCGCTCTCACTGATCTCTATTATTGTAGGCTGGATCGCGGATCGGGAGCCCGTCAGTGTCGCCACTGGCGGCCATTGCTTGACACCAGGCAATACACGCGAGTCGATGGGAGAAACGCACAAAGTGAGAATATTGAAGCACATACGCTGTGCTCGGAGGCGAGTATTTTATGGTGTGCTGCGATCCTTATGTCGGGTGTTTGAAGATCGAATCAGTATTTGTCAAACGTTCGAACGCCGATTAAAAAAATCAAACGTACCGGAGCACCTACACTCTTAGCAAAATAACACGCCCAGACGTGTAAACCGTTGTCCCATAGCGGACACGTCAAAACGTTCGTTTTACACGCAGCCATGTGTGTTATTCGTCTACACGAGGTGCCGTGTAAACTTAACATGCTACACCGTGTCTGCCTTCTGCGAAACACGGTTGAGCGTGTTCTTTATGGAACATGGTGGCCAGCAGTCTAGAACATGCGAGAGACGAGCCCAGCGAGCGCCGCGCGCCTTTCAGCCGAATTGAAAGCACACAGGACGCGTTTGTTCTCGTTCGATGTCTTTTATACACAGTAAAGTCTCCAAGCGGCGGACGTAGCTACGTGCAAAGGTACGTACGTGCGTCGGCGGCGGTCGGTGGCGTCGGTAGTATACGACGGAACCGCTCGACAAAAAACGAATGCCGAACTTGCATGGATAAATAACTCGAGCAAACTATTTGGAATCAGGTGGTAACTTGCACCACCTAGTGAGATTTTAGCACCTTATGAAAAAGAAATCCGTGCTTGTTCTTACGATTACGAGTAGACAGCAATCCTACATACATCGCAGACAACACGAGCACCACATATTACACAGCACCGACATATACACAAACACTACAACGACACTGCACCCGACACTTCCTACTCGACATCATTTGTCCCCGCGGCGCATATAAGCTTGGCATGTGCGGGTGAGCTCTTTAGTCGCTGACCGTTACAGATTTATAGAACAAGACACAAAACACGGCGCGATGGACAGCCGTATGTAAGAACTGTTGGCATTTAAAACAGTATGGAGGCAAAATCTATAATGTTATTCCGTTGCGAAAAATAACGACGTATTAACAATAAATCTTTTAAACCGGCCATGAAAAAGCTTCAAATTTTTGTTTTTTTCATGCTCGACCAGTGTTGTGAGCAGTCCGACTAGCTTGAATCAGATAGCAAAACAAATTATTGGGATTTTATCATTATGTATTCAATAATCAATGAAAATTATGCTTGCGCAAAGCATTTTTTTATACGGGGTGTTCATTTTTAATTCAAACAGATTTATTTAAAAAAATCCGTAAAAGATGCACTGATACGGTTTGTGCAGGTGAATTGTACGGCCAGGGGTACATTATGTGGGTGGCTAATCGTTGCGATAAGTTGGCGAATTAATTAAAATTCGTTAATTTACCTTTTAATTAGTGGAAATAAACATATGGTTCCAATTGGAAACTTAGAGAGCGTCATCGAAAACCACTAAATCAACTCTTTTTAGAACGACTTGAAGCTCGTGGGAAACTCGGGGGCGCGCAAAGTTACCACTCGTGAAGCAGGCGCAAAACCAGCAGTGGCGGAACGCGGATGATTAGATCATTATCGCGTTCCGCAACTGTAGCTTTGCGCCTGCTTCTACGCTGAGGTTATTGTACATGACATATGATACCCACTACCCAGAACACAATTTGCGACTCGAAATTCGGTTTCTTTCCGCCCGAAAACCGCCGATCAAGAACTGGCCGGTTCGAGTCTCGCTCACTCTCTTTTCTGTGGTCACGGGCCGTTTTCTAAGGTATCGATGCGACCACCAAATTTAATGAAAGTCGTTGGTCACTGAAGGCACACACTCAATATTAAAAATAGAAAAAAAAATATAAAACCCATTTTTTTTTGTGGCTTCTAAAAAGCTGCAAATACGTTGATTGAAAAAAAAAGTTGCACAGAGAACCGGAAGCATTCTGTGCGTGCGTGGTTTCGCGTATCGTGGGACTCGCGGGGACGGCGATGGCAGCGGACGACTGGCGTGGGACCTCTAGCTTCAGAACTGTCGTTCGCGGTAACGGCGAATTCTGTCTGCCTTTAAAAGAGAAATTCGGGACTGATCAAAAGAATTGGTATTCATCACGTACGACACGCCCGACCACCAAGCCGATTTGCACGAAGACGTCGCCGAGCCGCCGCTCCCTCGTGGCTGAAGACATCGCTCGCGCAAACTTCAAGCTAACGACGTGTCTACTTCGAGTTGAATATGCACGCGTACGATTTCTTTACTAGGTGCGAATGTCGCCAATGCGTGGTGCTTCCCGACTTCGACCCGGGAGTGCTTTTGCTGGAGGAAAATCGGCAGCAAACTTTCCAACTTAGTTTACCAGCTGAATTATTACTAAGGAAAGAGATCCACCAGTAAAGACCTCCACTTGTAGCTCAGTGGGAGCGACGTCCGCTATCGCACGCGGCAGGACCGGGTTCGATCCCCTGTGATGGCGTTTTTTGTTTTGTAACATTTTCCGATGTTTACATTTTTTTTTTACAATTATCACTCAAGAAACAAAACAAAAAAATGTTGTGGACGAAACGTCGCTGAATTAAATGGGATGGGATTTCCTTTTTGACACCTGCGAACTGTTAAGAATGGAACCTTCGGCGACCTTCTTCCGAGTTTCAACGCTGCGGAAACGAGTCATGACCAGTCCGGGAACGTCGCCTGCTGGACGGGGCCTACGCGAAACGAGTCCCGACGAGTACGGAACCGGCGCCTACGTGTCTGCGCCTGCGGAGACAGGTCTCAACGCGCCCGTGACGTCAACGGGACGTGTGTGCGTGCGTGCGGCTTGGTGCGCTCCGGAAGGGGAGAGGCCGGGCCTAACTGCGGAGACAGGTCTCGACGAGTCCGTGACGTCAACGGGACGTGTGTGCGTGCGTGGGGCTTGGCGCGCTCAGGAAAGGGAGAGAGGCATGACCTAATTGCGGAGGACCATGGCTACGACGCACTTCTGGCTACGACGCGGCGGACTTTGCTACGACGCACTTGACGGCGGGTTGCTGCTGCGCACCTGCTGCCCTGGCGGGGAGTGAGGGAGAAAACGGACCCTATATAAGGCGGAGCGCGAGGCTGCTCAGGAGTTCTCTCTGATTTGACGACTGTATCGCAACCATGTAATTAAACCGTTCGTTACGTTACCACTCCTCCCACCTCCACTGGACCCCTGGGTTCTTCACTTCGGGGAATGGTCGTCGTCACGAGCCAGGAAGCTCCCGGACGTGCGGCATAAACCCCGCCTCTAACAACTGGTGGCAGCGGTGGGATAGGAACGAGAACGAGAACGAGAGCAGGCTGCAGCGAGAGAGGAAAGCGAACCCGGCCGGAGCGATCAGCGCAAGACCTTCCGACAGGGAAACGGCTCGCGAGAAAACGGGCCCGAGAAGCCCGAAGCAGGACAAAAGGTCCCAGAAAAGAGCGCAGAACACTCGAACGGAGACGAGGCGCGGAAAAGCCAAACAGGGCAGTTCGAGGCAAGGAAGCCGTTCCTGTGCTACAACTGTCAGGAGCCGGGACACACAGCGGCCAGATGTAAGAAACCGCGGGTTGTGTTCTCGACCGTGACCGGTAGTGACGAGGACCTGGAGCTCCTTCGTCCCTATCTTCACGAGCTCCAGGTAAACGGAAAGCCGTGCAGGGTGCTTCGGGACAGTGCAGCGACGATGGACGTGGTTCATCCATCGTATGTAACGCGATCCGATTTTACTGGAAAGGTAGTTTGGATCAAGCAGCTGCTCGAAAAGCACAGTGTCTGTCTGCCTATGGCGACGGTAAGGATAACTGGCCCGTTCGGACAGCTAGTGACAGAGGCGGCTGTCTCGCAAACAGTCCCGTTGGAGTATCCTTATTTGTTTTCTAACCGGTCAGAATTCCTGCTGCGCGAGAGGGGTCAACAACTGGGAGAGGGACTAGTTCAGTCAGGTACGAGGTCCAAATCGCGTCAGCTCGCCCCTTTGTTGACGAGTGATCCAGAGCCAGAGGCAGCTGTCGGGGAGCAGGCACTCCCAGAGCTCGAGGCAGAGAAACGGGATGAGAGGGACCAGGTTGTAGAACAGCCTGACCTCGTAGCACTAGAGAGTGCACGCCGTCCCAACGAACCGGCGAAAAAGGCGGAGGAAGACGGGATCAGTGAAAGATCTCTCGTAGCTCCGGCGTCACGTAACTTTGGTCCTCTGCTACGAGTAGACAGAGTGTCTTTGACAGTCGAGCAGAAGAGCGACCCTAGTGTGTCAGGGTTTCGCGGTACAGCTCAGGAGATTGCTAGGACCAATGTGACGGGGCATGAAAAAGGCGGATTGTTTTATCGGCGCTATAAGGACCGCATTTTCACGTCTAGAAATCACGTGAAAATCGATCACTACGACTTCAGGGCAAGAAAAAGGAAAGGCAAATTTAACGGCAATGCCGATGGGTTGAGCAGATTTTTCTGGCATCACGAAAAACAGTAGGGATGATCTCAGAGGTCTTCGTCATCCACGGGAATGAGGATCTAAGTGGGGGCACTTCGTTAAAACCCCAAAAGGACCTCACAAATTGCAAAGAGTTTGTCTTTTGTATTTTGTTCATTGTGACCTCGTTGGAAAAATGAGTTTTGGCGACAGGGGGCTCGATACCCGAAATTGTACTATAGTTTTCAATTTGCATTGTTTTGGCAAATTAGGGTCATCCGTAATCCGGTCTGGCGGGTCTCTGGCGGATTCTGAGCGTTTGACTGCGGTGTGGCGTGGTGTTGTGTGGGACGTTTCCGCTAATGCCTCCGTTGTAAGAGGTTTGGGAGTTTGTTGGGTGCTTGCAACGTCTTCTCAAGGCCTACTCCAAGCCCACCTCTTCAGGCCAGCGATCGTACCACCGGCCTTTCGAGGTTTCCCTGGCCCCGGAGGGGCTGTTAAGAATGGAACCTTCGGCGACCTTCTTCCGAGTTTCAACGCTGCGGAAACGAGTCATGACCAGTCCGGGAACGTCGCCTGCTGGACGGGGCCTACGCGAAACGAGTCCCGACGAGTACGGAACCGGCGCCTACGTGTCTGCGCCTGCGGAGACAGGTCTCAACGCGCCCGTGACGTCAACGGGACGTGTGTGCGTGCGTGCGGCTTGGTGCGCTCCGGAAGGGGAGAGAGGCCGGACCTAACTGCGGAGACAGGTCTCGACGAGTCCGTGACGTCAACGGGACGTGTGTGCGTGCGTGGGGCTTGGCGCGCTCAGGAAAGGGAGAGAGGCATGACCTAATTGCGGAGGACCATGGCTACGACGCACTTCTGGCTACGACGCGGCGGACTTTGCTACGACGCACTTGACGGCGGGTTGCTGCTGCGCACCTGCTGCCCTGGCGGGGAGTGAGGGAGAAAACGGACCCTATATAAGGCGGAGCGCGAGGCTGCTCAGGAGTTCTCTCGGATTTGACGACTGTATCGCAACCATGTAATTAAACCGTTCGTTACGTTACCAATTCTCCCACCTCCACTGGACCCCTGGGTTCTTCACTTCGGGGAATGGTCGTCGTCACGAGCCAGGAAGCTCCCGGACGTGCGGCATAAACCCCGCCTCTAACAGAACTCAATGTAATCACTTTCCACAAAATGCAAGGAGCATATAAATCAGGTAGCGTCCGCCTTCCGAGGTGCCCGTAAATGTTCTACAGGAATTGCAGCCAGCCATTGGTTGTGATCCCGTTGATCTTTCGGAAACTCTGTCGCACAATGCCACTTTTTTCGGACGCAGGACATGTGAGCCAGCTCTTCACGCAACATCTTGGGTGTATTCTTTTGGAGCCGATCATGGAAATTAACCACGGGCACTCACTACTCATCTCCAAATCCTCAATGTATAAAACAACTCATTTTGTAGTACAGAACAGCGAGCGGAACAAACATAACTGTAAAAGAATCGCACGGCAAACATTCCCGCTACGCCATGCCGTCTGCTGCACAGAGAGGGGAAAAAAAGAAAAAAAAAAAGCGCACGGTCGGGTGTCGCCACGTAACTTCCGCCACTCTTTCCTCTCCACTCCTCCGACCTCCGTGCGCCAGTTTCGGTTTCGAGCAGTTGCGTCTTTTGGCTTTATTAAAAAAAAATACGCTACTCTGTTGCAAAATATTAATTGGGTAGTCCTCCGACACCATAATGAAGCGCCTGGTAAAAAATAAAGAAGTTTCTTTCGGGGGTGTCAGTGTCCCTTTAAACGAATAATTAAAAACTTAGCTAATTTCTCTTAAAAAACACATGCAAAGGAAAAAAATTTTTTTTTTAAACAGGCTAGATGGAAAAAGAATATTATAAAACGAATTTACAACGAAGAAAAAAAATTAGAGCTATATTTACGGCGCAAAACGAATTTGTAGTTGGCGCCCGCGGGAGCCGCCGCTGGTCACGTGGTAGGCCCGCGCGCCGCCGTCGCTGCGTCGCCGCCGCCGCACGCTGAGCGTTGTGCGACGCCGCTTCAACGCGTTTCTCCACGCCGCCGTCGCCGCCGCCGCACAAGTTCGTCTGCTTCGGGGCGCCGCCGCCGTCATCTGACCGGCGCACAGGTCCATCACGTCTGCTTGCGCTTTTTCAGGAGTTTCCTTTGGGCTCTAAAAGTTACTTATTAATCTTAGTTTTTTTGTTATACTTCAAACAAAGATGAATAAGTTACTTTTAGAGGCCATAGGAAGCTTCCGAAAGAGCGCAAGCACCACGTGATAAATAAGGGCCAGTCACGTGATAAATAAGGGCCACTTTTCCGCGGCGCCCGCGGGCGCCAACTACAAATTCGTATAGCGCCGTAAATATAGCTCTAAAATTTTTTTCTTCGTTGTAAAATCGTTTTATGACATCCTTTTTCCATCTAAGCTGTTTAAAAAAATGTTTTTTCCTTTGCATGTGTCCTTTAATTAATGAAATAACTAGGTGCACTAAGAAAAATTGGTGCACTTTTGCAAGACGCTTGCTAACAACTATGGGCAACCCGGGGATCCGAAGTGTTGGACCATGTTGCCTGCATGCTAAATCGTCCGTGGTCATTTCCACCGCGAGAGGGCCAAGTGCAATCGGCCACGCGAGCGGCGCAAAGGCTCTTGGGATCGCGGCGCAAGCGATGGGCAGCGCGCTCCGTCTGTTTTTAAAAGTGTGGTGCAGGTTATCTGGGACAGCCTTTAAAATTCATTTGGAAGTACCTAACGCCTCCTCCACATCCTGAAAAAACGACATCCAAAGAACTAGCACGAAGAACGCTATGCAGGCGGGGAGGGGACAATGGGGAAGCCTCAAAGATGGCACAGAGGCTCAATAGTTCACGCGGCCGACGTGAGATGGTGCTAATAATTAAAAAAAAATACACTACTCAAAAATAGAAAAAAAAGTTGAAAAAAATTAGATTTTGAAAAATGCCCTATTTGCATCCGCCAACATCTAGAGAGTATTCCCAGAAAGTTTAATTTGTATACAGTGCATAGTTATTTTTTATAAATTATTTTTAGTCCACCCATGTTAAAGAAAAGTTAGAGGTTCGAGCATTTTGAATGCGTTTTTCTCCAATCCACTTTTTGGCATAAATCCCACCTTCATAAAACTATCGTTTCAGTGTGAAACTATCGAGAGACTATTTGCGACTTACGAGGGGCGTTCATAAAGTTCGTATTATCGGCACAAAAAAATTAAAAAAAGCGGAACAAAACAGGCATTGACAAGAGCGCTCGTCCCTCTAGAAGAGTAGTAAGCTGGGCGAGTTGGTAAACGTTGAACATGGTTAAAAATCGCGCACAAAGAGACGAGGACAAACGAGGAAGGAACACAGAACACAGACAAGCGCGCACTCACAACTCTAGTATATTAAGTGAAGAAGAGAGAAAAATGAAGCACAATATTTTACAGAGGACAACAGCCCCTAAACAAATGCGACAAATTTGTTCTAAGGTTCATGAAAAAGCGGCAAAATTATCAAAAAGCACGTGCCGTAAAAAACATGCGCGGCCTTTTGTTCCCTGTTCATCTGGCGTTGTATACAGCATTCCTCTTTCATGTGGAAGATGCTATGTTGGACAGACGGGACGGTGTCTGAATGACCGGCTACGAGAACAGCAAACTTTCTTTAACATCTATTGTAGGAGGTCACCTTTCGGTGCACTAAGACCTGTACGTGCACACCATCTTTAGAAAAAACATCAATCATTGGCCGTTTTAAAGAAAAACAGACGCGCGAGGTGCTCGAGGCGTTCACAATCTTGAGCCTGACAGATCGCTGCGTCAGTCAGCCGTCGGTAGCTTTGAGCGAAAAAGAAGTTGCCTTCTTGCGAACATTTGGCTGCGACTGAACTGTTTACCCCCTGGTGCTGTTGTCCTCTGTAAAAAATTGTGCTTCATTTTTCTCTTATTTACTTAATATACCAGAGTTGTGAGTGCGCGCCTGTCTGTGTTCTGTGTTCCTTCCTCGTTTGTCCTCGTCTCTTTGTGCGCGATTTTTAACCATGTTCCTCGTCCCTCTAGTTTCCGCACAGTGTACACATTGCGTGCTATAGTAGGGCAGAACGCCGCTAGGGAGTCGAAACCAAAATGGCACCGCCCGTCGGTGCCAAGCTCATGCAGTGATCCGTTTTCTTCCATTTGAAGGGAAGCAATGCCAAGGATATTCATTCCAATCTGGGAGCGTTGTTCTGGGACAACGCCCAAGTTTATGAAAATGTGGTTAGATGGCGCTGACGCTTCCAGTGTGGCCAAACAACAGGAAAGCATTTTAAGGGCGACGACCAAGTGATTGCTGAAGTGGAGCGATTCTTGAACACTCAAAACGAGGAGTTCTATAACAATGGCCTCCGGCATGTGGTCCATCGCTGGAAAAAGTGGGTAACTTTTGGTGGCGAACATGTAGAGAAAGTCTGAACTCCTACTCGAGTTTGATTTCTGAATCTCTATTCCTTCGTGACAATGATACGAACTTTATGAACGTTCCTCGTATATGCCTAAATCTTATGGAGCCGGTTACCATGAACTTAGAGTTTTTGCATTTTCATGTTCCTTGAGTATAGAGAATTGTTAATTTGCAAAACTTGGTAAATATGAAAAAAATATGAAAAAAAAAACAATTTTCATGCACTTTTTTTAGTTGAAAATGCATATTTTCTCAAATTTCTTTTCATAGTAACCAGCAACAGCCTACAGGTATTCCAGTATGCATTCCACCAGAAAAATATGTGGTTATCAACACAATTTTTCAACGATAGATTTATTGAGCAGATTACATTTAAAGCTATGCTTTACTTCGTTCTGAGGATATAAAATTGGTTCACAGGGTGAAGCTTTGCATGCCCTCCTTCTATATGGCTGCGAACACCACCTGAAAACATCACGCAGATTGAGTGAGTGGTTCAGATCCTAGTTAACTCTAGGTATATTAAAATCCCCTAAAATCGTAACGTTGTGAACTAAAGAATCAACCGAATTAGATGCGTGACTGAGAGAATGACTCAGCGTGATAGAAGCAGAACGAGGCGCAAAGAAATAGTTCCCGATAAGCAAATTAGGTACTTTTGTGACTCTAACTTCAATACAAACGCATTCATTTATCTCAACGTCAGACCGCCGAAAGCACGATAAGGATTTCCGTACAGCCATAAGCACGCTTCCCCCGAGAGTGGAGGAAGCTTGCTGTGGAATCCCAATCACATCTAAACATCTGGCAATCAGAGCTAAAGTACTCAGAACTATATACAGAACTGGTAAGCTGTTTCAGTGATACATAAAATGTCAAAATACGCGACCATAACTGACGTAAAAAAGATATCAGACTTCGTCCGCAAACCACGTACATTCTGATAATAGATTTGTGTACTATTCATTGTGGCATGTTATGGCATGTTATCTGGCTTCTCGGAAGCTGCGGGATCTACCAACGGACTCCAAAAAGGCCTAAACAAGCACCCTTCGGGCCACACGCAAGCATCGTTAAAGGGACCATGAAATGACCTTTTTACTTCTGCCAGATAACTTTTACATTAAACCTTCAACGTTCACTGAAGGCCGAACAGGCATCCGTTTTCGTCTCGGTTTATTAACTTCCACACAAAAAATTAATGAAATATCGACTTTTTCTTTCTCTCCAACTGACCGCAAAACAAGTTGCGGCGTAATATTGACGGTCGTGACGTACTCTGGCACAGGAACCGGAAGTTCTCTCGGCAGTAAGAGAATGAGAGCGTTAGCGGCGGCGAGTTGGGGGTGCGCCGGTAGGTTTTACTGCGCTGATGGCGCCGATGTCACCGACGTATTTTCTGAATCGGCGCCTCATCGCCGCGATAGCCATGGACACATCGCAGCTGAGCGAAATTCAATGAGATATGTTGCGCTACAGCGACAGCATGGGACTAGTCCCATACGCCGGTATGCCTGTTGGGAAGTGCGGCGAGTCTTCCGGTGAAGACTCCAGAAGTCAACCCAACTGTCATTGTTGGTAAAAGGCGGCCCGTGTCAGTCGTTTGCAAAGCGATGTAGATGGAAACAAATTGCCGCGGCGTTTTTCGCGGCCTCGGAGATGCAGGAGCGAGCCGACGTTAAAAAAGATACGTTTGAACTACGACGACAGTGTCAGCCAGAGCCACGTAAATACCTGTTCACACTCGGAGCGGACGCGCGCGTTTGATGGAAGTGCTGTATTCGCGCTGTTGGTAAGCGCTTACGGGACCGATCTTTTACGATTGCAACTCGATACTGACGTGACACTCGGCAAAGGAAGGTTGGACCGGCATTGCACGTAGCTCCCACGAACTGTTATAGCTCGACAGTGACGTGCAGTCGTGTCAGAATAAAAATGGCATACTAATAACAAAGTGTACATACCGTGTTACGAAGGTAATCCATACGGCGTTTATTTGAGCTCTATATCACACAAAACAAGAAGATAGAATCGACGAGAGTCCCTTTTCGACGACAGTGTTCGTCACCACTGCCTCAGAAAACAAGGAGATGACAAGGGGAAGAGATTGACCTCACCTCTTAATCTAAAATTGAGGTCAGCGATCAAACTATAATACGGGAAGGGTCCACAAGGGTCGCGCGGGCATATTCCATTCAGCACGCCAGCCGGTCGTGGGCAGACGGTCTTGGCCAAGTACCGTTGAAGCAACGCTGCGCCGAGTCGGAGTGCCTGCTAGGCCTATATTCTGCCGAGCTCGCTTGGTCGGGGTCGGTGGATTCGTGGCCGTTGTAGCTTTTCTCGGGTGTTTGTGGATCCAGCGTTCTTGTTCGTCGTGGTCTGTTTCAAGCACTTTTTACTTTTTTCTTGCTGCTTGAAGTCGGGACGCGCGAGAAGAACACGTAGAAAAATAAACGTTCGTTGGTCGTCGCGACCAAGTAACTGAGCGACGCTGTCTGCTCTACTGCGCAAGCGCAGTAGGGTCTTTTCTTGCTTCGTTTACCACACGATAGATGGCGCTTGGCTCTCAGCATTATCAAATTTGGCAATTTTCGTCACATCTCTAATTATGCTACAAAATGTGGATCTGAATATTATTTAACAAAACTTTTAGGAAACATTCGCCGGCTATTTATTGTTTATGATCGCGGTGCTGGTGAGGTAGGCTCTTACCCAATAGGCGACGTGGATTCGGCTGACGTGCTGCGGTTCCGCGGATGCATCGCAGTGAAAAGGCAGAGAGCTTTCGAAGGAAAGAAGGCGCAAAAGAGTCCAGTTTTCTTTTAAAAGTTCTATAGCGAAGAATTTTTTTGGCTCCCTATTTTGTGTTTTTGTGTTTCTTTTCACACCTTTTACGACGATCGGTGGATGAAATTCGATTTCAGAATCGTTTCATGGTCCCTTTAATAAGGTCTATCAATGAGAGTCCACTGTAGCTGTACCTTTCCTCTACATTCATTGGTTTGCCAAGAACAGAAACCCACAGCAACCTCAAGTGTCAAAGAAAAAAATGTAGCGACTACACTTAGTTTTGCCCCTCAAGAACTGCGGTTAAAGCAGTGTGGCCCCTTCTGAAGCATTACCACTTTTCCCTTTTATATGGAGCATTAATTCTTAAAATCCTATAGCATTTCTACCAGTTAGATTTTGATGCAGTTTCATACAAAATGGCCTTTATTGCCATACGCACATAATAAAGGAACAAAGTTGGAAGACTGAATGTCCGAAGAAGGGTGTCGAATGGAACCCGAACTGAGAGCCGGATCAAAACTGTTATTTCCGATCCAGCCGGAACAAACCCGAAACTGTAATCGAACATACAAACTTTGAACCCGAATGAAACAATAACCTCGTGTGGCGGTTACCGGTTAATTGGAAACGGTTCGATTCGGCGTAACGAAATCCGAGCTGCGACCATTTTTAGCGGGTGGTGGCAGGTGACCCAGCGTTGCCCCAATAAACAACAATAACCTAAAAAAAATCTATATGCAGCATACGAGTTAGCCTGGTCTCCGGAGGTGTACGTCTTCCAGCCGACTAAGCCAGGAGGCGAAAGGGCCGTTCTTTCTCTCTTTGCATCGTCGCCACCGCGAAAGGAAAACGAACGACAAACACGCGCAGAAAGAAAATGTCGACAGGCCGTTTCCTCACGTTTGTTCCACGGCGATGATCTCGGAGAGCTGCTGCTTCTTCTCTTCCAGCTGCATGCGCTCGGCCTTCAACTCCAGGCTGCGGTTGAGCAGCTTCTGCTTCTCGTCCACTTTCGCTGCACGGAACGACACGACCCGTCGTCGTCACGTTTTATGACCTGTGACAGTAAAGCGAGCAGCGAACCCTCTGCCACGAGGAGTGAAATGGTACGAATGTGGCGTTGACGAGGCGAACAGTGACGGCCAGCACCCAGGAGGAGTCAGTCAGTCAGAGTATTGCAGAAGGGAAAGCAAAGGAAGTGTTGCCTGGGAGGATGAGGACACCACGGCCTTACAATATTGGCGGTCAGCAACAGTTCTGCCGGCCAAAAACAACGCCACGTGCGCGTTAAAACCGGCGGCGCCGGACAACAATCCCGCAGACGCACACACAAAGATGCGCCGGTTCCAATAGGTGGTATTCACTCAGCCTGCAGGTTCGATTTTGCCAGGGAGCGCCACCGTCGATCCGCCATCTTCGAGGTCGCGGTTTGACAGGCTTGAGGTACGCGCGTACGCGGTCGTCCGTTGGTAGTGTGTGCTAATTTCATATCTTTCAAGAAGCTTCGTTGAACAGAAGAGAGAAAAAGTTTATCTCGGGGGCGGACCGTTTTAGTTTCCTTATTGCCGCCGAGTACCATGTGTAAAGGCTGAACCGCATGCAATTTAGCGAGCGACGGGACGAGACGAGCGACGGCGACAGCGGCGAGACAAGCGACGACGACCCGCTTCGCTGTCGCTCGGTCACTCGAGTGACGAGGCAAACCGCATGAAAGCGACTGGAGTAAGCGACCAAGGCGATAAGCGACGTTTTCTAGAAATCCAAAAACCGAGCGTCGCGATAGCGACCGTGAGACAATCTCCGTCAGCTGTCGCCGTTGCTCGCTAAATCGCTTACATGCGGTTCGCCCTTCACTGTCGCTCGTCGCGTAGCTCGGTTTTGATATTTCTAGAAAACTTAGCGCTAATCACCTTGGTCGTTGTTTAGTCCCGTCGCTTTCATGCGGTTCGCCTCGTCGCGCGAGTGACCGAGCGGCAGCGAAGCGGGTCGCCGTTTGTCTTGTCGCTCGCCAAATCGCTTACATGCGGTTTTTAAATCGCTGGGCTAATAAAAATGCGCCGTATTTTTCATAAGCTGCGCACTCGGTGAGCCGCACGGTATGTTTCTGCACAGGAACGAACGCCGAAGGCACGACGTACGACACAGAGGTGATGGAGCTACACGGTTACACGGCCGTAGTGCAGAAAATCCGCCAGAGAAAAACAATAAAGAAACTAGCAAAACAAAACAGAGTAATCACACCGTGCTACAAAAGCACCAAAGTAGAAAAATCGGTTCTCGCAAGAGCTACCGCCGTGGGCACGGCGCGCGACACGGAGCGCTGCATGGAGCCGAGGGAGCAACACGGCCGCGGTGAACGAGTCCGATAGCGACAAAAACGAACTAAAACACATAAAAAATATTCCTACGGCGCTTCAAAAGCACCAAAGTACAAGAATAACCCCTGGTTTCGGTCAAAAAGACCATTTAAAGTTGTAAAATGCTGCTAAACCACGCTGAAAGGCCCGGCCGACACCTACGTGCGGTAGAAAGAGACCTCGAAGATGGCGACCGTGGTGGCCGATGCCAGCGAACCTAGCGAGTGACGTCAAGTGAATGTCACCTATACACGAACTCATCTCTGTGACGTCACGGCGCGGTGGTGGCGCGCCGGTCGCACTTCCGGTCTGGGGCTGTGGGCAGAAGTCCCCATGCCAGACGTGTATTCCTGCGTTGTTTTGAAAGGAATCAGACAAAAACCTGCCTTATCGTCAAAACGCCGCGACTGGGGCCGTACCAAAAGTGTCGAGAAAGGTTTGAAGGTCAGTTTTCACGTGCTCGGTTCGTCCGAGAATCTGGATATGTGCCGGGAAAAGGGAAAAGCAGACGCCGTCGGACAACGATTGCTTGGGCGGGAAGCACTTTGGGTTGAATTCACGGATACTTGTGGTCATCAGATTTATTTGTTTTGTTCCAACATGAACGCCAGAAAACCGTCAAGTTGTGCGGACCACCTGCGGACTACGTTCAGTGCGTCTTCAAGTTCAAACGGCCGCCTGATCGTTCAAACTGTCGTCTGCTCTTTCAAACGTTTCTGCTTGTCGTCTGCTCTCTTAGACGACGCCGGCCCGTAGACCAAAAAGTTGGCCCGGTCCTTGCGATAAGAAGTAAGTGCAGGCCTCAAAAGACTTAAATTTGAAGGTTGGTAAGCAGGCTCTTCGTAAACAGTAGATACATGGAGATGTTGATTATTGTTACCAGCGGCCATCACCGACTTGTTATGCCTGATTCACTTGGTCCGATTCTGCTTGCGATTTTCAGTATTGACGTCGACCATCTCAGCTACGGTTCACGCTTTTGCAGCCCGAGCGACGTCGCGACTGAAAATTGCGAGCGAAAATCTCATCAGGTGAATCAGGCTTTAGCGTACATTCTGCGGCGTCCACGCGGAATGAATCGCCGCATGTCAGATTATTCACTCGAAGTTTCGCGGTGTAACGAGCCTCGTTAATTTCGCTGACGCTGCTCATGTAGTCAGACATTGCCAGGAAGACGTAGAATCAACAATTCGATTGCGAAAAAGGGCAGGGGGACTCACACTGACGCCGATAACATCGCGTTTCAATGGTTTGTTTATGGGCGACGGCGCGCTTGTTGCCCACACCCCCATCGCGCATGCGCGGCGCCGGTGGCGTCCGCTAGGGGCGCTCCGGGCGCTCCGGTTTGTTTGTAAACATGAGTTGGTGTATAGGGATGTGGTCAGATCTTGAAACCAGCCATCCGTGCACGCGTGAAACGATACCGCGTATTTGGCCAAGCTTCGAGCGCCCTATCATTGAAACGGCTGTGCTCTATATATCTCCGCGGGGATCCGATAGCACCGAAAAGTTATCTCTTTTGGAAACAGCGAAGCCCGGAGACTAGTTGGGCCGAGGTCAGCCTCCTTGTTAACTATAACCGTTTCTGAAGAGTGGTCTTCTCCTGAGATGAAAAGTTAGCGCCGGCTGACGTGTTCTTCTGAAAAAGACGAGAGTAAAGAGGAAGTATGAGTTACTACAATAACTACCTCGAAAGCTCCACTCCCGATATGGAACTCGAGGCATGTTACGTCTCGGTTGCCTTTTCGCGCATAGTACTCGCTGCTCGAATCTATTCTTCACTTTGTTCCGCGACAGCGCGCTGTTCCGCACAGCCGTCGTGGCTGTGCGGAACAGAGTGAAGAATAGGTTCGAGCATCATTTGGACGCCGTCATCCTGCCAGGCTTCAGTGTCGTGGGACTGGACTCGGCGTCGGTCAGTTAAGACTTTTTTTTTATTTCGTGTGTGTTCTGGAAACCACATGTTCCCCGCATCCCCATCCAGGCCTAGCTCAGGCAGGCCGTGGGACATCGCCACGTGGGGGCGCGTCCCGGATGCGAGGGCGAAGCCGTATTCTCTAGTGGGCGGCTTTCCCTCGTCCTTCTCGGGTGATTTGCCGAAGGCACACCCTCGGGATTTGACTTGGACGCGCCTGCCCCTCCGGGGAGCCAACCTGCATCCGACCCACCCCGGGCTCTAATCCAACGGGCAGGACTTCTCTGCTGGGAGGCTCTGCTCGACGGAGCCTTCCTATCTTTATCTGATCCTCCCCCTCCGTGACACTGTCAATTGCAGCAGCGCGGACTCCGACTGGCGATCCTGTCAAAAGAGACAGCGCCTTCTCTCCAACATTCCTAGCCCTCGGGCAAGCGTGTGGCATCTAAGTCAAATAAACACGTCTTTATCCGACCCAAGGAACCTTCTGTGTTTCTAAGTGGTACCCTAACAGGGGAATCCCACAGTGTTTGTTCGCCCCGCTGAGCTCTGTTTCTCAAGTGCGGTTCTGCTGAACGTTTTTTTTTTTTTTTTAATATTTTCTTACTAACTGTTTGTTAGCATTGTTTAGTTGTTGGGTTTGTTTCGTCATGGCGTAGCGGCCTGACGGTGCTGTAGAGAGCGTGTTCGCACGCATTTGGTTGTGTCCCTTTTAGGGAATGCCCGGAGGAGTTGGTTTTGTTCTTGCCGTGTGCGGCTGAGTTTTTCCGTCTTAATTTTTCTTTTTTTACCTTTACGTGTTGTCGACTTCTTTGTCTAACTCTCCACCAGGTGTGAACCTATCGCCTTGCCACCGCTCGAACCTAAATCTTTTTATTTTTTTTAACGCAATTTTCGTTAAGATCAGATGCGTCATGATCAACTACTTGATCATGGCAGATCAAACATAAAATCCCATAAGCAGTAAAAAACACCGTAAACAAGGACGAAAACAGGGGCGCCTCGCGTTCAAGCTGGTAAACGAGCGGCCCAGCAT
>JAZHYW010037281.1:0-2500 GCA_037355805.1 Ixodes ricinus
GCGATGACATGCTAATCCTTAAGCTGAGACTGTAGCTTGATGCTTTGGGTTAGTAAAGCTATATTCCGTTAATCCTTAAGCTGAGACTGTAGCCAATGCTACAAGCACAAGAACACAAGGTCACTGCTTGCTATGTTCTTTCGCAGGAACGAGCGCTCGCTCGAGAAATGCACTTCTTAAAGCATGTAGCGCAGGCCAGCTCGCGCTTGTAGCTTTGGCTGCAGTCTCAGCTTAAGAGTGAACGAAGTGGCGCATTGCGTTCTGCCTGTGAAGGCAGAGCACTCAGACACGTGACAGCGGGTACGATTCTATTTTGAGGGAACAAACGTCAATTTAGATATTCAGAAGGAGATCGAACAGTCACGTTTCTATACTCCGTTTCACCTTATGTTGTACCGCAGAGAAGGCTAGAAGCGCGAGCTCATAGCGTTGCGAGCTGCTTTTAACGCACGAGAGCTTGTGCCGCCGAGATGTGCCTTAGAGCAAGGAGCTCGCGCTTGTAGCCTTTCTTGCGGTACATCATAAGGTGAAACAGAGTATAGCTGTACGCTTCAGCTGTGTGGACAACATATCAAATTTTCGTCTTTGTTTTTTATCAGAGAAGTCGAAGATGACGATTCGAAGGCTGCTGCTTGTGCGACCAACGCACTGATCAGACAAAAGCTCTCGTGCCCGCACCGTGCTAGGAGAACTTCAATTTCTTTGTTATGCTGTGTTAGTAAACACTGGGCTGTGGGGACAACAAGCTCAATAAAGCGCCCCTATTGTTCGATCTCCTGCCCAATCGGACAGTGGTGCCACAGAGCGGACATGTCGTCCCATGATCAATCCGGTTGCGAATCAGTCTATTGGGTGGATCGGCCATTAATGGCGCACGTGAACATGGCACGGGATGACAGCACTCTTCTTAGGATGGCAACACGGACGCACCAGCCACCTACGCGGTTCGGCCTGTAAAAACGCAAATATTTTTTAAAACATTTTTTTTATAGAGGGCGACCTTTTTAATGCAGAGAAACTACCCCCCCCCCCCTTTATTTAAGATCACACTTAACACTCTTTGGAAGCTATGCTATATGTCGGTGCATCACTAACGCGGATTATCAAGCACTATACAAACAGGCTGTAGAACATAATTTCACTTTTCGTTGAGGGCCCGTAGTTATACACCCAACACACGTTCACGGTTACCAGGCACTCAAAGAAGTCGATTAGGGTCTGCGTGACAAAACCTAAAACACCTTCGTTGAATTTTTTGTTAAGTGCTGTTATTGCGTGCGCGTAAGACGTCGCGGAATCCAGCGTGTGGGAACCTTCATCTTGTGAGAATCGTTGGATATCTGCAAAGCACTAGGTACTGTGAGATAAAAACTTGTACGTGCCGAGACTACAAGAACATGGGTTTGTCCATGTTTCTGCCGTCTCGGCAGATGCAAGGTCATCCTCATAAGCTTTAGGCAATTTTTTGCATTATTTCGCACACGAGTTTTGTTTTTGGGCTTCTGCTTTGACGTTAATTAACATTTTGGCGAGATTAACGCCGTGTGGCGTAAAGGACGCCACGCTGCGAGCAGTCTTCACTTACTATCTGTACAGCATTTACAGTTCTGTCGGTAAATGCTTGGAACATTAATGGAAAAAAATCGATTATTTAAGCACGATCACTCATCGGTGAAGACATTTTCTAAACTAGACACGCGAGAAGTTCGTATTCGATCCACCAGTCTCCTTTTGGCATTGAAGCAAATAAACGAACAGCTTTGGTCGACTTTGACATCAGCAAGTTTTAAAGAGGGTCCAATGTTGCTGCTTTTTACGTCAATCATCGTTGTCTTCGGAGCTTACTAAGCAAGGTACAAGACTGAGGGTGTTGGTTTGCGCGATATCAGCTTTGTTGTTCAATACTCAAGAGTCTCTAGAATTTTGATTATAATGCAATTAAATGCAGAGGTGGAAGCGAGCTGGACAAGACTGACGAAAATAATCCTTGGAGAGGTGGAACAAGAGGGACAAAGGACAAACACAAATCTCCAAACACAGCTAGGTGACTGGTGCGCGACCGAAAAAATCCACCTGTTCCGGGTATCGAACCCGGGACCTCTCCATTTCCAGTGGAGCGCTCTACCAACTGAGCTAACCAGGGGTTAGACGTCAGGAGAGCAAACGGGTTTTATCAACTGCCACCAGTCTAACACCAACCAGCATGTTTGTTTATGGAGTGTAAACACTGACTTTGAAGGGAAGCCAACCGAAGATAACATATATATATATATTTTTCAATTATGATAAGAAGACGCCTCTTGCTGCATTTAGAGGACATGTAATGAAAAGAAAGTACGGAGCTGATATACATCTTGTATAATTAGGACTATTTAGAAAATACAGTATATTGCCTATACATGTTAAAGAAGGGGTTCAAAAATGGCTCAAGTTTCCTATGTAGCGCTTTACTAGTTTAACATCAAATGCTTTCTGAGAGTTGATTGAACAATACTGAAAC
>JAZHYW010037281.1:7500-17791 GCA_037355805.1 Ixodes ricinus
AGCATCAGCATAATTAGTAAACCATGACAAAGAAATATTAAAAAAATAAAAACAGAGAATAACGAGGTCTTAAGACGTCTTTGCTCTGGCCGTTTTTTTTAACTATTCATCTGTCTTTGGTTTACCATAAATTTCATTCACCAGCTCCACTGCCTTTTTGTTTTTCTTTCATCCGAATCAAGCTCTAGTATTCTTTTTTTTGTTCATTAAAACCACTAGGATGCAATGAGCGCCGTGCGCTAAATCATAGAAACACGAATTTTATGGTGTAATTCAAGTTACTTGCAGAGCAATAATCAACTAATAACGCCTGTACTCGCAACTCTAAAAGCGTGAGTTGAATACCTTTTTCTTAGAGAGATTTAGGCCGTCAGGCCCCTCCAGGTTTTGCCGCACGCCTGAATAGGATGTAGCTCACCGTTTGCCTTCTTCGCGTCTCTTCCGCTGTGGGACGTTGCCTACCCAGGGAGCTGCGAAAGGGACTGTTTTTCCTGCGGTACTGTTGCAACGAAAAAAGTTAGCACAAGTCTACTTGTTTGGAGGGAACATTGCTAAAAGACGGAGGATCAGGACAAAGAAACACACAGACCGGGCGATGCCTTATACCTGAAAGTGTATTGCTGTGCAAAACAATTACCGCATCTCCACGTGGTGAATGATGATATGGTTGGGGCGAAGCTCTGGTGGTGCTGATGATACTGACTTTATTGTTCATAGGTAGTGCTGATGGTGCTGATTTTTTTGTTGCTCATAGGTAGTGCTGAGTTTCGGGTTGCGTTTTGACTTCATTATTACTGCTTTATGGTCGGTAAAATGCAGAGCCAGTGGTTCTTCTAGCGGATCAGCTTGGATCCGCTAGAAGCCGTGGGAACGCATCTCCACCGCTTAAGTCAACGGTCCATGTCAGAAAGAGAATATGTGGTATGGAACGTGGTTATATACGCATTTGAGCATTTGACCGCAGCGCCCTCTCGTCTATAGACGTTGAGGCAATGCATGCAAAGTTTAACGCGATTATATACGCATTTGACCGCAGCGCCCTCTCCTGTACAGACGTTGAGCGGCTACATGCAACGTTTCATCAATGACAGAAACCCCAGCTCTTGAGTTACTACCACATCTCAGAGCCTCCTACTCGTCCCGCAGTCGTGGCCGAGTGGTTAAGGCGATGGACTAGAAATCCATTGGGGTCTCCCCGCACAGGTTCGAATCCTGTTGACTGCGCAAACATTTTTTCTTTTTATGTGAGCACGAACGCCGGACTGACGGACGACCGGACAAGGCTAGACCCTAAGGAGCTTCGCCCCTAAAAGAGAAATAACCCATTTAATATGACCATCAACCAACTCGCCCAACTTAACACCTTGTTGTAAGAGAAATAAACACGACAAGGGAAAGGGTGAGAACAAAAAAAAGGAAAAAGCAAACCGATAACATCTGTCATCAGCCACGTATACATATAGTCGCACTTACCGGCCACACTTGTTAATAAAATCTACTTCGTCACCTACAAGGGTAACAGAAGGAGCGCTCACGCACGGGTTCGCTCCATGAGTCGCCATAAAATACGATTCGTCTATCTCTCTCGCATTTTTAGTTTCGGTTTCGTGTCGAGACAAAATATTTGTCATCGAATGACGGCGAGCACCCACACCTACTACAATGAACCGCTAGGTTTTTCGAGGACGAAGAACGCTGACAAAGAGAATGTTCTCTCGCCTTTATGTGTAGACATCATCCCGTCTGACCAATAAACAGACTGCCGCTAGACGGAGGATCTGGTACGCAACCCCGCTTGCTCATGCAACATACCGGATGCGATGTTTGATGTCTCACTGAACGGCCGGCGTCCTTCTCTTCACAGAGTCACAAAGGTAGAACAGTTCAGATTGGCGCCGAGAAGACGACAGGCACATCAAACATATTGTCAATATGCTTGATTCGGTGGGACAAGACATGGACATACGGGAGTACAACAGGTCTGGTGGTTGGTTTTAGTTTTTCGGTAGGTCTAGTATACCCCCTAAACATACTCACAAACAACTCAGAAACAGCCACAACAACTGCCGAGGAGAAGCCTTCAGAGGTAAGCCTTGTAATCTGGGTCACATAACTTAAACCGCACCTATGGTGACAGGACTTCAACAGAGACGCCCGAAGACACGATCCGGCATGGCCCTTTTCACCAATTTTGAGTGGGCTGAGTCATGAAGAAGTAACCCTTTCTTTGATCTGGCATCATACGACTAGCAGAACTGTGACGTCTGAAGGCGGAGATTAATGTCCGAAAATTGCAAAGCCCCTTCTGTCGTTACCTCGAGCTTAAACCTTGGGCTCTAGGAACATTCCGTAAAAATATCTACAATCTCTTTAACATTTTGAACACTTTCCTTTACCCACTTGAACACAGTCGTGGTCATGGATGGGGCCAAGAACAATAAGATAATCATCGACATATCTTAGACTCACAAAACGCGTTCATCTTCTTCCAGCAATGGCTCTATCACACTTTGCCGTATAAATATCACTAACACTGCGCCACGCTAGACGTAATACAGATGCCACTCTTTTGCAAAAACATATCAATCTCGTAGGCAACGTAGGTTGACTCGAGGTCCTGCAGCTGCCGCGAATTTCTTTGGTTGACAATAGTTCTAAACGGCCTCAACTCTTTGTGAGTTTTTACAGTAAAGAAAGCTTCCAAGTTAAGCCACTTCGCACCTGGCACCGACTTTTAAGCCTGTTCTAACTAAACTCCGCAGAGAGCTGCACGGCACATGCCTTGACGTTCTTCGAAACCACCCCCGACAAGCATATAAAATTCTTTAACATTGCCTCTCTCAATTTCTTTTGAATTTAGTCTTTAGGCACCACAGCGAATCCGCCCTCCTTATTAGTCACTAGCACTTTTAACCTTAACAGAACTTCTTAAAGGAGCTGTGCAACAATTTGAGTGCTTTGCTAAAATCATTTGGGAGTTGGTGTCTCGACCTTTCTGAAGTAAAGAACAAAAAACCGCTTTTGCCTGCATGTCCTAGATTTTATTTTAAAATGGACAAAGATTGGGGTTTCGGCACCTCTCAACTCCCTCACCAACTTCCGAGTCACGTGCGCTGTGACGTCATTAGGGGTCGCGCGGGGTTCCGGTGAAGCTCTCTCTTTAGAGCTATCAGTGAGCAGCGAGAACTCATCCACTCGCGACCGCGTGACTACGTCGCTGGCGCAGCGCGAACAATATGGTGAAAGAAGGAAAGTCTCATTTGGGTCCGGCCATCCACGACCCCTCCGGCTTCTGGCGGCTGTTCGCGGTAGCAGATAGAGCTGACCGTTTTGTGGACCTCGGATAGATGGCGCCACTAAAACTCCGTCTAATAAAAGTTTTGTCGATGAGACCAGGTTTTTGACGTATTTATATCTGTGTTGGAACGACAAGATATATAGAAAAGTTACCTTTTATCGAGCAGGTATTCGCACGTCTTGCTATCTCTCTACGAGGACCCATTGACGTCATGCCGCGTGGTTCTCATGGCCGCTGCTCGCGGCTGCAGGTCGGGAATATTCTCATTTTTACCTCGCGATTACGCGGCGGAATCGCAACATTTCGAACGGAAGGAGGTGTGTTTTTGTCCTTTGTGACAAGATAAAGAATGTCAAAAGTAGAAGATGCCAATTCTTTCAACGTTAAAATCGTTGCACAGCTCCTTTAAAAAACACTGTCACCGATGACCGGAGTGGCAAAATCGCGACACGCGGCGCTATTGTCGATAGCGATAGTATCACTGTAGCAAGAGTGCCAGGCACGCTCCATGTTTCAAAGCGGGGTGACCGGCAGAAAGCAGCCCTACCTGAAGGCCGCATTTCGAAAGCTATTTGATCCCTCACTTTTCAGGCCAAGCGATGCGCCAACGTGGTTGCGCACGCGAGCCCGTTTATCTTTTTCTTTTCTACTTTTGCCCGGGCGTTGCGAGCGGCAGCATTGGTTTTAATCGCAGTTTCCTCCAAAGCGACAATAGGCTCCTTTCAAAAGACCACTCTCTGTTGGCAGCTCTGAAATTCCTGCACAATAGCGGACTAAAACCGTAACGTCACTGTGCACTTAATGAGTTTTGTTGAATTAGAAGCCAAAAAACACACCTAGGGAAAAAGGTGATGAGCGCAGTGACGTTTCACTTTCGACGCTATTTGATTGCCTCGTCGGCTAGCCGCTCACAATGCCCGAGTAAAAAAATAAATAGACGGGCTCACGTGCGCAGCCACGTTGGCGCGTCTCTCGGTCGAAAAGTGAGGGATAAGATAGCTTTCGTAATGCAGGCCTTAGGATGAGCTAAAGCCACTGGATCTGGGAAAGTAGCGCCATTGCCCTCCCACCTGCTAGACGGACAGAGACAAATACCATCGTACAGACGACGAAACCTCTCAAGGTGATTGTTGCATTGCTGTCGATTGTCATGGTGATCGCCATTTTGTATCCTTTCGAAGGTCCGAAGCTTCGAAAGGGTCGTTAAAACCAGTCGCACCAAAATCGCTCTGGCTCATTACCGTACTGATAGCGTTCCGCGGCCAATACGAGCGTCTTCGCCACAGTGCATGCAATAAACTTATCAGTCATGCCTATTTCCCCAGATGTCTCACAATTATGTGGCTCTTGCGTGTTTTAAGACAGTAAAAATATTTTTCAATGCCTCCAAACACTGACGTTGCGTGTGATGGCGGTACCAAGACGTACGGCATCACAAAAAGAAAAAAAGGCGCATTAAACAATTGCAAGTCCAGCAATGTGAATGGTGTTTTTTTGTGTGTAGTCTTTGTTCAGGTGGCCCATTGAAAGCACGCATTTTGAGCACGCGGAAGACAGTCATATATACGCGACATCATTTCATCGACTTATTTACAAATTAGTACATGATTTCCAGAAAAATACGAGATAAAATAAAATATTTAAGAGCATCAAGCCCTCATGATAGTTTCACAATTGCTTTGTTGACCAGATGAAGCTCGCAGCGAAGTTCCGCGATGGTTTTCTCACGATGCTGCTCGAGACAGTCGGCAGTCGACGTGATTTCTGCAAATGGTTAGTGTAGTCCGATTGAAGTGACGGTGAATCGCAAATAAGTCTCAGGATGATATTGCTACGCGCACCGGCGAGCCACCGCGTGCGTGGCCGAGTGGTTAACGCGCTTGACTGTCGCGCGGAAAGTCTAGGTTCGATTCCAGTCGGTGGAATGTTCTTCTATTTATTCTTTCAACATTGCGTTCTCGTGAGTTCGAGAACGTTCTCGACTGTTCGAGTTCCGAATGTTCTAGTCGCCGAACGTTCTAGGCCGATTGTTCCAGAAGCCAACGCGCGTACAGAGGGGCTCCGCGTGGCGATCTGCGGTCAGTATCGCCCCAGCGTTCAATCCCGCTGTTACGCCGACTTCGATGCCCGCGACACTCTATTGTTATCTTCTGTTTACTTTTGGGCACAAGTTCGCCCCCTTTAAACGTTTCAGTTTCCCCAGTTATTCTTTGTTTCACCTTGTCATTCGTGACAATATGAATGACATCATAAGTCGGAAACAAAAAGGATGTTTGTGCCATTATCCATAATAGCTCTGCAGTCATATGTATCCACTGGAGGCATTGTCCCATCTGAAACCGTGCTGTCGTGGTTTTCTGCAAAATGATAATTTTTTAAAATGTTTTGAGCAACACAAGAAACGATTACAGTGATGCAATCAACAAAACTAAACTCACATTACAACCAATCGAAAGGCCGTTCACACAGTAATGTTTTACAATAACTCACCAGGAAAACCGCGATTCTTAATTCGGTGGCAGATCATCTTCATATATTGTTTTCTATGCTGCATACGAAGCAAACTAATTTGAATCTAAAGCACTTCGATCGAAATCTTACTCTGATGTAACCGTTTTTCCAAGCATCGTTCGTGCCAAACCAAGCCCAGTGTCGAAGAGCTAGAATCGGCGGCGAGGCGACGAGCAATATGCGGAGACCAGTCCAATACACTCACCTCACAATACCTTGCGTCTGCATTGCGCTTGAAACAATTTTGCTTTATAACCGCAAACGAATCCCTCCTCCGTTTCGCAGAAGCCTTCTCACCTGAAAGAAACCGGAAGAGTTTCGAATCATTGTCCGACCTCCTTCTGCACCCGAAGGCTCAGGAATCACGCATGTTTGACACGCGAGATGCCTCATGTTAATACTTAAAGGTAAGCATTTAAGAGAAATCAAATATATAAATAAAGGACGACAGCCAACCAAATCCTAAAAATACGGACTCTCCGTTTCAGGGCCTACTAGGCTCTTTTTCAGGGGTGACTAAGATGATGCCCGTTGAGGAGCTGCATTTTTATCTCCTTCTTTTATTAAATCACCGATTATACTACTTCTCTATATTATTTTTCATTATGTTTCAAAAAGTATTTACTTATATTACAGATTATATTACCGAAAGCTGGCAGGCTGCATGATGGTAGATAATGGCGGCGATTCGGGGCAGTGATGATGATAGTGACGGTGCACGTCGCACTTGACTTCCGCCTTCCATTTATGCCGCAGCAAACCAAAACATCCTTGGCTACGGTGAGTCTTTTTTCTGCCAAGTCCTAGAGGAACGGAATGCGGTACTCTGACGGAGAATGGAGTGATATCAGTTGGAGTGTAGCGATGCATAACGCGGACACAATAGCGGCTCGCATTCCCGACTTTCCCGAGGGGTGACGCAGGTGGCGTCGGCGGCGCGAACTCGGAACTGTTTCGATTTATCGACTCCCCGGGTCTCGCAGCCGTTTTCGCTCAGCCCCGCCGGGGCCAGACTTTGGGGCGACCTCGCCAACAGGTTGCGATAATGATGTCGACGACATCGGCTGCCTTGTACGCTATTTCTTGCTGCTATAAATAAACGGAAATGGAAACGTTCGAGAAGCGTTTAACGCCAGGCGACGCACAGTGGAGTTTCACTTGGCTTCGGATGTCTCACGAGGAAAGTGCGCTCACTCATGCTTCCGCTCTGCGGTTTGCTGCACTGCCTGCACACACTGCGCCATCTGGTCAATATTGTAGGAGCCTATTCGTGTCTATCGAAGGGAAGTGGTTTCACGAGGAAACAGCCCCTGACAGCAGCCGTTGTGGTCCTCCTTTCAGGCAATTTGTGAGTCCGGAGAAGTCCAGAGTATATAAATGGGACACAGTGAGGCATGAAGAGCGAAGAAATAGGTTACTCTCTGAGTCGACCTTTCTGTGCTACGTTTCCCAGGCAAAACTAGTTTCCGCAGCGCTCCTAAAGCCACTTCCGAGAGCGCACACGAAACAGACAGGACACAGCCCCACGCTTGCGCAGCTTGTCTCTTCCCATGGGTGCAGAACTATGGAAGGAAACAAGCGTCGACAGCGTCGCACAAAAGCAAAAGTTGATGCCAGGTAAAAGTTATTTTTTCCCGATGAAATTTTAACATTCCTCTTCTACGTTCGTCAGTGAGGGTGTCAGTACCGTAAAAAATAAAACAGAGAACGACAGAACCCCTGCACTCGATTCGGTCTTTGTTACTTGTGGATAGTGCCGTTAAAATGCCTATAGTCGGTCACAGGTCAAGAACGAAGTGAAAGCTCTTCCCACCATTCTCCACTTTAGAAGAGCGAATGCCGGATAGGAGGTTGTCTCCGGTCCAGCGTTCACACGACTAAAGTGGAAAGAGGTGGGAAGAACTTCCACTTCGCTCTTGTCCTGTCGCCGACTATAAGTCATTAAAATGTAGTTTACCCCTGTTGAAGAAAGTGATTTGAAAACAGTTTGGATGTGAACAGGCCAAACCCGAAATGAACTGGTTGTAGTGGTATTGTACCGGGCAAATTGAAAATCAAACTGTCGAAATTGACCGAACTTGGAAAATGAGCTGGTCATACCGGCAGCTCAATTGGCTGAACTGTTAATTGTGCAGTTCAAACTGGTAGTTAACCAGGCAAAACTGGTAGCTTGAACTGGCACACTGGTCTCACAATGCTAAAGCTGTCTGCCAAACAGTTTGAACTGGCAGTCGAACTGTTCTAACTGGCAGTCAAGTATTTACAACTGACAATGAAACTGGTCTCATGGTATCTAAACAAGTCCTACCAGCGGAACTGGAGAAACTTGCTCGTTGAGCTGGTCAAGCTGGTACTATTCTCAGTTTAAAATAATTAACCATTCGAATCGATCCAATTGGTGCCTTTTCATTTGGATCGAGATGGTTTTACTTTTTCTAATTTAACTCCCAAGAGGGAAAACCCCATAAATCGCATTTTTTCTACATGAACGAATTGGGCTTTTACACTCCGAACGGCTCACAATGAAAAAAAAAAAATTGACAAAACAAGTTTTACCAATTCCTTAGGCAAAGATGTGCCTTTGGAATGAAACATGCCACGGCAGAGAAAATGTCTGGCTTTTACAGTACATTATTTCATGTTAGATGTCGCATAACAGATTAATAGAGCAAATAAAATCTTTATTTGGACGCATGTACAGTTGTACCTAGATTGCAACAATAGTTGGTGACAGGTCAAGAATTCAGGGATGCAATCGCTTCATAGGAGTTCATATCCCTCTCCCAGCCAATCGTCCCTACCTGAACTTTAAAACTTTCCCGCTCTTTGCCGCGGCTTTTATTCACCCTGGCTTACACCGAGAAGCCGCTTACAGCGCAAGCGCCCTGGAAGACCCTCCCACGAGATGTTGGAAACCGCGGGAAAATGGGGCGGCCTCACCGATGAATCAGGCGGTCCCATGGGTCAGGGTCATACCTCGTATGTATTAGCTTTCTTTTGTTTCGGAATTTCATTCCCGTGAAACACCAGATCTCTCCTCCCCCTTCCACCCTATTCAACGCTGCGTTCACTTTGTCAAAAACCTGTAAGATCAGTGCAGGGACTGTCGATGGGCCCAGCGAAGGTAGTTAGGGCTATTCGGTGTGCTGAGCAGTGACGAAATGTTCGTTTAGCGCGTTAAGAACGCATCTTAAAGACACCCATCAGAAAAAAGAATAGTACTCTAGAGAAGATATCGCGTGTTTTAGGAAGGGAAGATGCTAGTTATTTTCGAAGGTTTGTCCTAGAAATTGCAGAACGAAGCTTTGGAATCAATGCTCTCTTTTGATCTCCTTTCTTCGTTTTCCACCCAACGGACTCATTGGGATATTTTCTTCAAGAATCAGCGAGACTATTCGTAATAATAAAATATAACAAGAATGAGAAATGAAGTTCAAAATACGGACCCATCTATAGCACCACATGAGAACATTGACCGAGTAACCCCCTCCCCCCTCTCGCAATCACACGCGGACCGAAACCTCGAGGAGTTCAGAAGCGCCACTAATTCCTACTTCCGGGGCATTAAGAGGATCGTGAAGGGGACGTGATTTCGGCGCCGTCGCCCGCAGTTGGGCGCATTAGCGAGAGCGAGGCGCTCGGTCTACGGAAACCGCCCGCATGACCCACTTTCGGCCTGGGGCGCCGAAACTCTCTTCCTTTTCAATGCTCGGAAAACAAGAGCTCGTCCCCCAGAATGCACGCCATTTCGGACGAGCCTTTTGCGTGGGCGCTGAGCGCTTTCACTTTCCGCCTTTCCAGTCCAGTGGTCCCTGTGGCTTCCCTTCGAGGTACGGCCCGCCATTGCTTCCGTTCTGTTTGCAGGCTGGTTGTCGTTTCGGGCGAGCGGTTTTCCCTCAGAAACGAATAACTCGCGCACACAATGGGACCACGAAACATTTTTTTTTCGCCCTGTCGTCTATATATTTTAGTTCAACGTCCAATAAAAATAAAATATAAAAATGAAAAAGAGGCTCGCGTAAATTATGGCGGCCATTATTTGAATTTGTCTGCCTTCTTGAAAGCTTACATTTTCGAGCTTGTGTAGTGCACCCAGCCTATTTCTTTTTTTTTTAGCTTCTTTTAGAATGACATTTACAGTTCCGAGCAGTGGTTCAACGTGTCGGTTTACTAACGCGCTGAAGTTCTTTGTTCATATTATATTTAAAGTAACCATCGGACATAATATATTTTTGCGTTTTTGTAACGGATAGTTTGTGTTACACTTTTGTATCGTGTTTCTTCTTTTTCGACTTTGTTTTATTGCTTTTGTCCATCGAGCAATGTAGGCGCTACAAGGCCTCGTCAGACACAACAAATCTGCCTTTTGTCTTGCTACCCAGAACTCTTATCTCAATAAACAGACAAACAAACTTGAACTTTATCGGCAGCTTCTTATTCCAGCATCGACACTTGCTTTAAGAATATAAAATAGCAATACGT